>PITA01020533.1:0-34706 GCA_004023965.1 Spilogale gracilis | reverse complement strand
CCCTCCTCCTCCTTCTAACTATGTCATGTTAGACACCATACAGTACATCATTAATTTTTGATGTAGCGTTCCATGACTCATTGTTCGCGTATAACACCCAGTGCTCACTCCAACACATGCCCTCCTTAATACCCATCGTCGAGCTTACCCATCCCCTCTAAAACCCTCAGTTTGTTTCCACAGTCTCTCATGGTTCATCTCCCCCTCTGATTTGCCCTTCTTCATTTTTCCCTTCCTTCTCCTAATGTCCTCCATGTTACTCCTTATGCTCCACAAGTAAGTGAAACCATATGATAATTGACTTTCTCTGCTTGACTTATTTCACTCAGCATAATCTCCTCCAGTGCCATCCATGTTGACGTAGAAGTTGGGTATTCATCCTTCCTGATGGCCGAGTAATATTCCATTGTGTATATGATCAATTTTCTTTATCCATTTGTCTGTTGAAGGGCATCTCGGCTCTTTCCACAGTGGCCATTGCTGCGATGAACATTGGGGTACATATGGCCCTTGTTTTCACCACCTCTGTATCTTTGGGGTAAATGCCCAGTAGTGCAATTGCAGGGTCTTAGGGCAGCTCTATTTTTACTTTTTGGGGAACTTCCACACTGTGTTCCAAAGTTAAGCACACCCTTCTCATTCCACCGGCCAGTTCCCCTTCTCCTACTTCTTTCCTACCCTGACACTCTGGAGTCTTCCCCAAAGCCCGTGTTCACTGCCTCAGCGCCCTTCCCTGGCTGTGCGTGGGCGCAGCCCGTCCCCAGGCCCCCACTGCACCCAATTTGCTGCTGGGAAAGACCTCCGAACCTGTCCTTGGAAGATGCTGCTTCTCATTCTCTCTATGCCTCGGTGCCTATTTGGCCTTGTGGGGCTGTGGGTAAAAGAGAAAAGCTCGCGGAGGGGGATCGCATAGTTGACGAGCTGTACATGCAAACTCAGCACAGCCCAGTAAACCGAAGATAAAGCAGGAGCACGTTTTAGCTGCTGATTTGGTCACTAGGCGTTCACCAAACCGAAGCAGTGCCCTCCGCAGTGTTTCATGGCCAGTGATCGTATGGCTGGCCGGGAGAGCACGTGGCCGAGAGCAGCCCAGGCAGGAATTGTCATTTAGCATTTGTCCCTGGTCACACGTGGACAATCACGGGATTTATTTGATTATATCACGAGCAGGAAGACAGCAGCCTGGTTGAAGGAAGGCACTCCTCTTGGCCCCCAGACTCCCATTGCATCCACTGAGGCTGACTTGATCCCTGAACAGTCTCCATACTTCCTCAGAGAGTCGCTACACCGCACGAGGAGGTTCGAGGCACTGTGCGAGGCAGGGAGGGCCCCTGGGTCGGAGGGAGCAGCTGTCCTCCCCTTACCTCCTGGGCCTCCCTGACCTTGCCTGACCCTCAGCTTACCCATAAAAATGAAGCTAGCCCTACTGAACTTCCAGAAGGATGGTGGCGCGTAAATAAAATCGGCCAGGTGTGGAAGCTCTTTGCTTGTCCTCTAAAGTGTTACACGCACGGGAGTGGGCTGCTCATGACGTCTCTCGGCTCCCGGGGAGCCCTCCCCCCAGGGCCCGCCCAAATGCCGGCTGCCCCGGGTTAGCTGCAGGAACGCGTCATGTGTAATGAAGACACAGGCCCAAAGCACCAGAATGATGGGCTCTTTCCTATCTGTTATTTCTTCTAATGTTTTTTTTCTTTCCAAAGGAGGCCTGTTCCAAAAATCCTGACCTTATTTTTCCGCTTCTAGCCCCTCATGGAATGGCCTTGGAAGTGTTCCTAGCACAGACATTTACAAAAGTACCAAGAGTTACAAAAATGTAAGTGCATTTGGAGACACTTGCTGGATTCGGGTTTTCTAGCCTGATTTTTCCGGGGCACTGTATTTGTCTTCTTAGTGTGTCAGGTACAAGGTAGCTAAGGGGGGAGGATTCTGCCAGGAAAGCCTAGAAGTCCACGGGGGGTATCATGAAAACTGACCCAATGTGCCTTCTGATATGCATGGTTTAGATGAATTGTGTCCATGATAGTTTGAAGGTCCTATTTTTTTTTTAAACATTTTATGTATTTATTTGACAGAGAGAAACACAGCGAGAGGGGGAACACAAGCAGGGGGAGTGAGAGAGGGAGAAGCAGGCCTCCCAGTGAACAGGGAGCCCAATGCAGGGCTCGATCCCGGGTCTCCAGGATCATGACCTGAGCCAAAGGCAGTCGTTTAACCAACTGAGCCACCCAAGCGCCCCTGAAGGTCCTAATTCATGTAAGGCCATGGTAAAAGGAATTTTTTAAAATAGGTAATTTGAGGATTTCCGTAAGTTGCCTCAAAATTCTATTCCTCTACTATGTAGTCTTTATCCTCTAAGAAATTACCTGAAATCCCTGTAAGTTTATTTTCCCTTAATTCTAGCACGAGACTCTCTGTCAAAAGGAACCTTCTTTGGGGCGCCTGGGTGGCTCAGGTGGTTAAGCGACCGCCTTCGGCTCAGGTCATGGTCCTGGAGACCCGGGATCGAGTCCCACATTGGGCTCCCTGTTCACTGGGAGGCCTGCTTCTCCCTCTCTCACTCCCCTTGCTTGTGTTCTCTTCCTAGCTGTGTTTCTCTCTGTCAAATAAATAAAATCTTAAAAAAAAAAAAGAAAAAAAAGGAGCCTTCTTTGACTTGTGGCTCTAATCTTGGAAGAAATAAGATATGATACCGAAAATGAAAAAACAAAAACCAAAAACAAAACAACAAAGGAAAGACACATCCCGCCAATGGGCTTTTGTTTCCTGCAAATCAAGTCGCTTAGTAGTCACCAGGGGAAAAAGCAGAGAAAAAGAATGCAGAAAAAACCAACCAGGTAGAAAGAATGTTGGACACTGACCCTGGAATTCCGTCCGCTGCGACCTAACTCGTTTCCACATTGTTTCTCAGCTGCGTCGAGCCAAGTGCTGCCCAGAGCTGAACACGGTGGTCGAGAACCTCCCGGCTCAGGAACCGTGGGCTGGGTTTAGGAGTCTGTAGTTCTAGGCTCCACCCTGGGGAGACTCTGCCAGTGTTACTAGCCTCCCAGCACCTGTGTGCCCCTCTCAGGGCCCGGACTGAGATCGCTGGGATTCCTAGAGACTGGGAAAGCCTAGGATTCTGTAGACTTTTCTTCTGGTCTGGCCACTCTGGGTCGGGGTAAGCACAAGCAGATGACATAGGCCTCAGCTCTTACAATGCCCCTCATTGGCTACCTCTTTTTTTCCCTTTCTCTTTGTAAAGAATTGTAGGCAAAGAACAAAGTGGGTGGCGAGAGGTATGAACTTGAGGCAAAATCATATCACTGAAAAAAAACGTCACTGTTCCCAGCCTCAGCTTGTGCACCTGGAAATCAGAGCGTTGTGTGATTGTTTGAAGGCCCTTCCTAACTTGACCTTCCACGGGACTATAAAGTTCCAGCAGTTTGAATGACCCGTGGCCGGTAGCTGGGGAAGGCCCCTGCTCAGAGAGATGGGCGCTGCTGCTCGGCTCCTTTGAACGACTGTAACTCAGCTCCGAGTGGAAACACCAGAATTTCTTTCTAAGATTTTATTTATTTATGTGAGGGAGAGAGAGCACGCGCACGTGCACACAAGGGGGGGGAAAGGGGAACAGAGGTGGAAGGCGAGGGGCGAGGAGAGCCTGTGCTGAGCACGGAGCCCCGGGAGGCCAGTTCACCCCAGGGCCTGTGGCTATGGCCTGAGCTGAATGAGCCGCCGAGGTGCCTGCAAAAGCCAGAAATTAAGTACAATGTCTGAAGCCCAAGATTATATAACCTCACGTTTCTTTTTTTAATGCCAGATTGAAGAACTCGAAGGAGTGAAGATCCTTAGATTTTCTAGTCCCATTTTCTATGGCAACGTTGATGGTTTTAAGAAATGTATCAAGTCCACAGTGAGTATTTTATCCCTAGACATTTGATTTCTGACCTCCTTTGAGCCTTCATTCATTCTGCAGGTATTGGTTGTCTCAAACTGGGCTAAGGCCCTACACCCTAGTCCATCTGTACGGGGCATTAAGAATTATAACATCCAAGTGACTTACAGTCTATTGGGGATAGGAAAATACCAACAATATGCCATATGTGTTAAAATCCAGGTAGCAATAACTGTGAAGACAAAACAGTAGAGATGTCTCCAGGCAGAATTTGAGTTACAAGTGAGTAGTATACACAGTACATATGAAGAGTTTCCAGAAGGGAGCAGTGCCGGGAGTTGGACGGATCGGGCTGGATGTGACAGTTGGGCAGAGGACTGGTTATGTCAGGTGTCTGGAAACTCTGGGAGCTGAGAGGCAAAGGTAGGTACACGTCTTCGGACGGGGGGATATTTGCCTAGTTGGAGTAAAGGGTAAAAACTCTGAGGGAAACATGTCAGCAGGACGTTGTGGTCGTAAATGCTGTGCCCAGCTCTGATGCTAGGCCCCCACTGTCTTCCTGAGTGAGGTCCAGCTGGCTCCCAGGCTTGGTCCTTTGTGATTGTGCAATAGCAAAAGGGCTCTGTGGTATCCAGGGAGTTTGTCGACACAGACCTAACGCTGAAGAGGTTATTACTTGCTGTTTTTTTGCGTTTTTTTGTTGATGTCGTTTTTGTATTTGTTTTTACCAGCTTCGAGCCTCTGAGACTGTCTCTCCTGAGTCTCCCCGGGTCGGTGGGCTCAGGCTGACAGGGGAGACTGCCACCAGACCCTAGAATTTCTTTTTCTTTTTCTTTTTTTAAAAGATTTTATTTATTTGACAGAGAGAAACACAGCGAGAGGGGGAACACAAGCAGGGGGAGTGAGAGAGGGAGAAGCAGGCTTCCCGCCGAGCAGGGAGCCCGACGCGGGGCTCGATCCCGGGTCTCCCGGATCATGACCTGAGCCGAAGGCAGATGTCCAATGACTGAGCCACCCAGATGCTCTTAGAATTTCTTTTTTGACAGGATGTCTCAGGGAATAATACCAGTTGAGAAATAACCTTTCCAGGTAACAATTGCCATTAATGAGCATTAGGAACCAGATGTTTTAAGTAATTTGACATTTCTTTCCAAAGGTTGGATTTGATGCCATTAGAGTGTATAATAAGAGGCTGAAAGCACTGCGGAAAATACAGAAACTCATTAAAAAAGGACAATTAAGAGCGACAAAGGTGAGGCGACATCTCTCTTTTCCCTGTTAAATTCTTCTCCTGCTCAGAGGAAAATGAAAGCAATTAGATAGTCAAAATTAGATCTGTTCCCTTTGGTACCAGATATGTACAAGGAGACAGTGGTGGTGTTCTTGTAGACACGAGGGAATAGGAGAGAATTTAAAAATCAGCAGAACTCTCTGGAAACACAAGGTGTGATTTTTTTTTTCCACTGAGAAATAAACCTTATTTTTACTGAAGGGAACAAAATTAATGCTAATTCAATGCCAGAAAATTACTCACGGTAGAAGACAGTCAAGTTCATAAACTTTTAGATCTATTACCTTTTATTCAGACCTCCTGCCTATGTATCTCTTGGCCAAGTTCCACAGTCTTCCAGAAGTCAAGAGTTTCCTGGCTCCTCTGCTCTTCCATTTTTCTTCCTAGGGAACATCACAGTTTGGACTGAGGTAAATCTCATTCCTTAAGAGTTCATCCCTTTGGTATTTTGCTTGCCAAGGAACAGTGTTTAGGACTTTTAAGTAATTTGAAATGAATCAAAGATGTCTCCCGGTCATCGGTACTTAAGTTGGCACCGTTTTCTTTGTGTAGAATGGCATTATAAGGGATGCTGGTTCATCAAATAATGCTTTTGAGCCTGATGAAGATATCGAAGATCCAGAAGACCTTGATATCCCAACCAAGGAAATAGAGATTCAAGTGGACTGGAACTCTGAGCTCCCAGTCAAAGTGAATGTTCCCAAAGTGCCAATCCATAGCCTCGTGCTGGACTGTGCGGCCGTGTCTTTCTTGGATGTTGTTGGAGTGAGATCACTGCGAATGGTAAGGTTTTGGTGCTTTGGATTATGGATTTGGAGCTTTGGCCGTAGTAACATGATACGGGTTGCCTGGTCTTGCGGAGGGACGGTTGTCGGATCTGCCATTTTTCTAGAGGAATGCTTTTGGGACAGAGTGTAATATTTGGAAGCAGGGACCGTGAGGCCGACGGGGGCTTGAATCCTGCCTCCACTGCTCACTAGCGGGGTGGCCGTGGGCAAGTCACTTAGTCTACCTGTACCTCAGCTTCTTCATCTGCAGCGTGGAGTAGTGACGGTACCTACTCCACAGGGTTTGTTATGAGGATTAAATAGGCTTATATATGTATACATTATATGTGTAGCGTACATAAAATAAGCACATATATATATATGTATGTGCTTACGTAGACATATATATGTGCTTATTTCATATACGCTGCACATATAGGTCATATAGGTGTTATGCATGAATAAAGAGAAGGATTAGAAGAGTATCTTAGCAAATACTGACATTTATTAAGTTTTATTTTTCTTAGAGTACACAGGAAATAGGCTATTAGAAGGAGAAAAAATGGACAGCAGTGGGTGTCAAGTGTTACGTTTTGATATGTGACGTGAACAGCAGCAGGGTAAGGAGCCCTGGGATCACGGTTGGACGGGAAAGCCAGGCGTTATTAGGAGTTTAGAGCTGGAAGCAGGTTGGGGTCTGAGACATCAAAGCAGGAGCTGAGGGGCGTGCGGGAGGGAAACGTCATGATGTCCGAAGGCAGTCCCGCAGGCTCGAGCGGGTACTTGTGACGCGCCTGATATATGGCATGCGCTCCGCAGCACAAGGGAGACACGATAAGCCCCCACAGCCCCACCCTGAGGGGACTGACCCCCCACTCGAGGGGAAGGCACACATTACCTAACCTTTTAAAACCAATATATGAAGCCCTCCCAGACAGACGAGGCAGGATGTCTTGTGGCTAGAGGTGTCAAATTCAGGTGAAGCTTCAGATAGGTATTACGAGGGCTGGGGACCGTGACAGTCAGATGTCAGAAATGGAAGTGACCCCAAGAGGTGAAGGGGGTCAAGAGCGCACTTACCTGCTGAATCACTATATTGTGCCCCTGAAACTAATATAACTCTGTAGTTAACTACACTGGAATTAAAATTTAAAAAAATTTGTCTATTAAAAAAGTATGGCAATGACCACTAACTGCAGTTGAGCTTAATTGGGGCTTCCCGGCTACCTTGGCAAGGGCAGGTAACGACCCCGCACCCTGGGCCCCGGGCTGGGCGGGCGACGACCCCGCACCCTGGGCCCCGGGCTGGGCGGGCGACGACCCCGCACCCCGGGCCCCGGGCTGGGCGGGCGACGACCCCGCACCCTGGGCCCCGGGCTGGGCGGGCAGAAAAGGGATCCTACTTGACAAGAGTTCAGGAATATGCTGGCGGCTTCTAGTTTGGCTCTTTTAGAAAACCTGGCTATTATAGTACCCGTTTGAGAACAGAAATGAAGGCATGAATCTTGTTCTTCATTGTGCATTTCACTGTCATCTGTGGTCAGATCCACTGTGGGCTGTATTGGTCGAGGGGTTTAATGAATTATTTTGGGGACAGTCAGAACCTATTTAATGCCAGAATATCTTCCACACCTAATAGTTCTTTCAGATGCTGTAAGGGCGATTCTGATATCTCTAAGCATCATACTTGCATAGAGGTCTCCATACTCCCCCCAGAAATGTCGAGTTCTGTTTTACTATTGCCTGTAGTTCTTGTGTCTTGGTTTTTTTTGTTTTTAATTTTTACTAATTTGTTTATTTTTATTGAAGTATAATTTTTTAAAGATTTTATTTGGCAGAGAGATAAAGAACACAAGTCGGCAAAGCAGCAGCAGAGGGAGAGGGAGAAGTAGGCTCTCCACTGAGCAGGAAGCCTGATGGGGGCTCCATCCCAGGACCCTGGGATCATGACCTGAGCCGAAGGCAGACATTTACCCAACTGAGTCACCCAGGCGCCCCTACTGAAGTATGATTAACATAGAGTGTTATATTAGTTTCAGATAGACAATATAGGGCTTCAATTCTATACATTATTCAGCGCTCATCACAATAAGCATACTTTTCATTCCCTGCACCTGTTTCCCCATCCCTCACCTGCCTCCCTTTTGGTGACCATCAGTTTGTTCTCTGTATTTAAGACTTCGGTTTTTTGTTTTTGTTTGTCTCTTTTGTTTGTTCATTTGTTTCTTAAATTCCACATCTGAGTGCAATCGTATGGTATGTCTTTCTCTCACTTATTTCACTTAGCATTATGCGTGACGTTGAACATCTTTTCATGTATCTGTTGGTCCATGGTGTTGCAAATGGCAGGATCTCATCTTTTTTTTTAATGGCCCAGTAGTATTTGTGTTTCTATGTGTGTGCGTTCGCCTCACTTTACCCATTCATCTATTGATGGACAGTTGGGTTGCTTCTACATCTTAGCTATTTTAAGTAATGCTACAGTAAACAGAGGGGTGCATATATCTTTTTGAATTAGTGTTTTCATTTTCTTTGGGTAAATAAATACCCAGTAGTGGAATTACTGGATCGTATGGTATTTCTTTAAGTTTTTTTAGGAACCTCTGTACGGTCTTCTACACTGGCTGCACCCGTTTACATTCCCAAAAGCAGCACACAGGGTTCATTTTTCTCCACATTCTTGCCAACTTTTGGTATTTTTTGCCTTTTTGATACCAGCCATTCTGACAAGGTGATACCTCATTGTGGTTTTGATTTGCATTCACCATGACGAGTGATGTTGAACATCTTCTCATGTGTCTGTTGGCCATTTATAGGTCTTCTGTGGAAAGATGTCTATTCAGTTCCTTTGTCCACTTTAAATGAGATTATTTGGGGTGTGGGGGTGTTGCATTCTATGAACTATTTGTGTATTTTGGATATTAACCTCTTATTGATGTCGTTTGTGAATATGTTTCCCATTCAGTAGATTGCTGCATTTGGGTTTTTTTTTTATGGTTTTTGTTTTATTGGATAGTTTCCTTTGCTGTGCATAAGCTTTTTATTTTAAGGAAGTCATAATAGTTACATTTTGCTTTTGTTTCCTTTGCCTAAGGAGTCATATTTAGAAAAATAATTCAGTGGCTGATGTCAAAGAAATTACTGCTTATATTTTCTTCTAGGATTTTTATGGTTTCAGGTATCACATTTAGGCCTTTAATCCATTTTGAGTTTATTTTTGTGTATGATGTTAAAAAGTGGCCCACTTGCATTCTTTTCCATGTAGCCATCCCGTTTTCCCAACACCATTTGTTGAAGAGACTATCTTTCCCCCATTGTGTATTCTTGCCCCTTTCGTCATAGGTTAACTGACCATATAAGTGTGGGTTTATTTCTGGGCTCTCTATCCTATTCCATTGATCAATATATCTGTTTTTGTGCCTATACCGTACTGTTTAGGTTACTAGAGCTTTATAGTATACCTTAAAATCTGGGATTGTGATACCGCCAGCTTCGTTCTTATTTCTCAAGATGGCTTTGGTATATCTAGATTTTTTTCACTAATTTTTTCTTTATTTTGAGATACTTATGTATTCACATGGAGTTGTAAGAAATAATACAGAGAGAGCCTATGCACGTCTTACCCAGTTTCTCTCCATGGTAATATCTTGCACTACTAGAGTACGGAAATCACAATCATGACCTTGACGATGATGGAGTCAAAATACAGAGGACTTTTTGGGTCAGTTTTTACATTGGGCATCCAGTGGCCACACACTCATGCTTAAGTATCTTCCATTTAAAGATACAAGTGTATACTCTTGTCTCCAATCAGCAGGAGCTGTGTTAGGAAGCCTCCTGTATTTTCCTCCCTTTCTTCCACAAATATTGCTGAGACCCCTCTGAGCTGTCCGGCACTGTGCTCTTCGTGGGCACCAGATGCTGCCGTCGCTGGCCGCATGGTCTTTTCATCCCTGATCCTACCATCATTGTAGGTCGAAAACCTCCATGGTTTTCCAAGAATGAGCTTTTCTCCAATAAGCAACTCTCCTCAAAGTCCTGGTTAACCATGAAAGTGTTCACGTTTGTAAGTAATGGAATGTTCCTAAACCGTGGGCAGATGAAGTCACTCACTGTTACAAATTCTTGTTTACATTTTTTAGATTGTCAAAGAATTTCACAGAATTGATGTAAATGTGTACTTTGCATCGCTTCAAGGTAAGTGCATATACAAATACATCCACCTCTATGACTTTCTCCTGAGCCCTTTCTTCTTGGAATGTGGGTACATAATGTCCAAAGATCCCTTTCTTAAAAAAAGTATGTTTTATTGGGGTAATAGATGTATAACGACAGAAGTTGCCATTTTAGCCGTGCTGATGTACACAGGTAGGTCAGCGGCACTGGGTGGAGTCACTATGGTGTGCGACCATTGCAACGATAGGTCTCCAAAATTTTTCAGTGCCACAGACAGAAACTCTACCCATTACACAATCCCTCTGAGGTCCTTTTTGAGTCTGGAAAGACACTATTCCCAGTTTGTGCGGTAAAGCTGGTAAGCCGTGGGATTGTGTGCTCTGACAGCGGTGCAGGGTGCAGGGGGGTTTACCGTGGGGATGACATAGCGCCCCTAGAAGGAGAGGGTCCTCCGGGCCCGAGTCCGCGTCTGTGTCTGCACAGGTGCACATAGGAAGACGCTAGTGCTTAGACCGAGTCCTGCAGAAGCGGGCTCCGAGATAAGGGTTCTCGCGCAAGTGATTGACTGAGCGCATACGTGAGAAATCCGTGCGGGCCCGATGGAAGAGGATGGGCAGGGGGAGAAAGGCTGGGCAAAGACACGGTGTTAGAAGTCTGCCTCAACCTGGCGTCGTGGGGGCACACAGCAGGAAGAGCATCCCGGGCTGATGGCCAGCCTTTTGGCCCCCATGTCAGTCAGTCAGGGCCGTAGGCCCCGAGGTCAGGGCGTAGCCTGGTGGCCCAGGAAAGTCCTTCGGAGGCGGCACCACGCGAGCCAGGCCCCCGGCGGCAAAGACACGGCGCTCAGACGCCCATCTGCCACCACGGCCAGTTAGGGCATCGCCCTCTGTGTGCTTCTGGGAGGGAAGTCCAGGCAGCGGAGAGCACGGCTGTGTTTTGAAAATGAAGGGAAAGAATTAGGAGGAGGAGCTGACAAAATTTAATATTGGCTGATGTTACAAAAATGTGCTTTTCTAGAGACTGAACATTCTTTCTTTCTTTTGAAGATCATGTGATAGAAAAGCTGGAGAAGTGTGGTTTCTTTAGTGACAACGTTAGAAAGGACATATTTTTTTTGACCGTCCATGATGCTGTCCTCCATCTACAGAACCAGGTTAAATCTCGAGAAGTTCAAGATTCCATTTTAGAAACGGTAAGCATTTAACCTTTCTGCATAGGTATCTTTCCTAAACTACCATGATTTCTGTAAAGAGCAAAAATTCCGCAGATCTAGGTTTGAATCCCAAATCTTGTAGGATTTGGGGCTAAACTTCTCAGAGCCTTACTTTTCTCATCATTACAATGGGAATAATAACGTTTACCTTACTGGGTTGATAGGATGACTAAATATGATAGTTTATGGGAAAGCACCTGGTGGTACCTGATACGTATCAATTTCAGAATGTGTGGCTTTAGCAATAAAAATAGGCATTAGCTATAAGGATTCCTTTTCAGAGTATAACTGGTGAAGCTTGGATTTTTTGTGATTTGGGTATACAAATGCATAGTTGTGTATACAATTTAAATGTTCAGCCATCTGGAAAATCTTGATGATAAATGCCTTTAAACAAGATCCATTAAGTCATAAGTGATCTTTGGGAAAAGGAAGAAAAGTCATGAGTCAGCCCAGAGTTAATTGTTTCCAATGAAACAGAATAGACCCTGGTTTCCCAGGAGCCTCCCTATTTTTGCCAACTCTCCCGACATACCCCAGAGAGCCGAGCACTCCAGACTGGGCCATTGGACAGGTCAGTGGGCTGGGTCACTGGGCCTCGTCCAAGAACCTCTTCTTTCATGGTCCCCTGTCAGTGAGTCTGGGCACCTAAAACAAATACTTCTAAAATACCAACAGTAGTAATTATTCCAGTGACACGGTATACTATATTTTCAATTGGTTCCTTCTTTTTAAAAATTAGGATGAGTACATTTTTATTATAGATTGGAAGTTGATGTTTGAAGTAAACTTAATTTAGAAAACAATACGGCATTATTCTTTCCAGCTCTTGTTAGTGGAAAGACCACTTAGTGCTGCCGGGGAAAATATTAACACTAAATTCCAAGGTGTGGATCTGAAATGCATAAAAGAAAAAAAGTAGTAAACCCACAAATCTCAAAAAAAAAGAAGAAGAAGAAGAAGAAGAAGAAGAGAGCAGGCAAGCTACATGCAAGATGCTGATCTTTGAAAACTCATAAACCTTTTCCATTTCTTAACTTAAAATTCTCTAGCCCATAGGTAACAGCAGAACAGGATCATACAAAACATCTAGAAATAAAACCCCCACAAACCTCACATTAAAGGTTCTTAGAAGTGAGGTGTCGAATTCTTTCTCAACATGAGAATGGCTGCTTCGTTACTTGTTTTTACTCTATTTATGGTTCAAGCCTGCGGTCCAGCAAAGCCGTGGACACCACTAACCCGAGGGCCCCTGCCAGCTTAGACTCGGTCTTGCTTGCCGTCGGTGAGTGGCTGTGGTGGCTTCTCCTGGCCCTGAGCAAGGGTTAGACTAAGGACCACTGAAGGCTTCCAGCACTCACTAAGGAGAGGGCTGAGCGGCACCGACGGTCCCCGCGCCCTCGCGGCCTAGCGCACAGCCCCGGCCCCAGTAGATGGATAGTCAGCAACGGCGAATCTCGCCTGTGCTACTTCCTCTCCCCCAGGAAATGTAACTTGCGTGCTGGGGTACTGTGGGTACAGCGATGTGACCCTCTCCCTGTGGCCGTCACGAGGCTTGTCCCAGGACAGCCTCAACGGTGGTTCTGCCCGCTCCTCACCTTTTCATCATGACCATCTGCACAGGGACTTGTGCACATGTCCCCCTGAGCAAAGAGAACTGGCTTATTTATTTCTAGGACGAAAAGTCGCTCAAGAGTATGTGGAAACAGCACCCTTGCCTTGATACACTTCTGGAGTTGCCTTAGAAAGACCCTCCTTCATACATAAACCAAGGCACAAATCGTTACTGGTTTCCTCTCTGTAGGTGGTTAAATTGTGTGCTACTGCTAACAAAGCAGAAGTTTCCCGAACAATCAAGCGGAGTGGGCCGCACACTCTGGCTTCTGTTGGCAATAAAGTTAATTTCCATCCGATGCAGCCGGGGACGGCTGATTGTCATCAGTCACTAGGCCTTCCCTGGGCACTCACACATGCTCAGTGGGTACTGAGTGCCCTCAGCCCAGCTGCTGAAGGAGAAACACCATCGACGGCCGAGTCATTTAGGCAGACAGAACAACTTGTTAGGCTGTCCACACTGAAGGGCAGGGGAAGAGGGCTGAGAAGGAGGGGAGACGACGGACAGCCGTGATGATTCATACTGGAATGTGGAAAAGTCCTGAGGTGGGAAACGTAAAAGAACAAGAAAGATGAAAAGGGTTTTGTGGTGGAGACTATAGATGAGAAGTGCCAGGAAAGCATCAGATAATTCTCGGAGGAGTGTCAGGGTGGGCTGATGTCGTTGTCTTCCCAATAAATATTCTCTGTTCTCCTGGTCAAGATCACTCTCATCCAAGACTGTAAAGATCCTCTTGAATTAATGGAAGCAGAGTTGATTGAAGAAGAACTCGATGTCCAGGATGAGGTATGATCATTATTTCCTTTCAGAGAAAATAATTTGCATTGAACCTTGATTAGAGAATAATGCGAATAGTGACCATGTCTGACTAAAACCATTCAGGGAGAATGGCTTTTAATTAATTAATTAATTAGGAAAATGACTTTTAAAAAATACCAAAAAGATGGCTTCATAGAAAGTGGAAAGTGGAAAACAAGAATGGTCCCTTGAAGACGTTAAGTACTTAGGGACCTTTTGCCGCAGACATATAGGCACAGTCCGTGAACACTGGTCCTGATTTTATACCTAAGCCTCTGCACATGCCTTCTTCCTTCCCCACCTAAGGACAGTGGGATGGGGGAAAGACGGATTGAGGGAATTTCCAACCCAGAAGTTTTATAAGCTTCAGGAGAAGTATGTGAGGGACAGGAACCTCACAGAACTTCTTTCATCTGACTGATAATGGTAAAAAGGATACACTCTCCATTGGAGACTGATTCCATGTGTTTTTAAAAACACATGGAATGTGTTTTTCTCTTTATTTGAGAGAGAGAGAGAGACAAAGATAGTGACAGAGATAGAGAGAGAGCACAAGTAGAGAGGAGAGGAAGAAGCAGGCTCCCCGCTGAGTGGGGCTTGATCCCAGGACCCTGACATCATGACCTGAGCCAAAGGCAGAAGCCTGAGCAGCTGAACCACCCAGGTTCCCCAAGATTCCATGTATTTCTGATGCTCTTGGGATATCAGATTCTTCCTAGGGACCTTAACCTAAACATAGTATCTGACTGAACTCCATGGCTCTACCACCAAGTAAAATGGGGCCAACAAAGAAAGATCATAGGAATTTTAAGGTTGAAAGTTGTCTTGGAATATCCAGACATCCACATCCTAGCCCCTTCAGAAATCTCTTCTACTCCATCCCTAAAGATGTTCACTTAGCTGGTATGTGAACATTTCTACATAATGGAAACTGGTAGCTTTTCAAGGGAATTTGTCTCATGATTGGATGTCTCCAAGTGTTAGTTTTTCTTCCAAAACTAGATGCACCCTTTCTTTAATAACTGCCCAGTGAACTGAGATCTGTCTTCATTAGCAACATAAACCCTCCCACTGTACAGCCCTTATGTATTTGAGGGTAGCTCTCCTAGGTCTCCAGACTCTAGTCCAGGCTGTGTTCCTCTGGCTCCCTTCACTGCGCTCCTCTGGCTCCCTTCACTGCGCTCCTCTGGCTCCCTTCACTGCGTTCTTCTGGCTCCCTGCACTGCGCTCCTCTGGCTCCCTTCACTGCGCTCCTCTGGCTCCCTTCACTGCGTTCCTCGTGGGCACAGAACTTGTCACTGCTCCTCTGGTCACGAATAGGACACTAAATCCCAGGTGCAGTTAGGTCAGCGTGGAGATTACACCACCACAATCGACCTTGATCTTGTCGAGATATGTCTGTTACTGCGACGTTAAAATGTGTTTATTTTCATTGCAGCCACATCAAAATCTTGGCTTCTTTTTTTCTCTTTTTCAAATATTTATTTATTTATTTATGAGAGAGAGAGAGAGCAGGGGGAGGGGCAAAGGGAGAGGGCGAGACTCCCAAGCAGACTCTAGCTGACCGTGGAGCCCAATTTGGGGGGCTTGATCTCACAACCTTGATATCATGGACTGAGCCATCCAGCCACCCCTCAAAATCTTGGCTTCTGTTGGGGGGGGCAACTAAAAACTTGGGCATTTTATACAAACTATGGCCCAGGTAGGCTCCCCATTTATATTTATGTAATTGGTTTTTTACACTAATGCAGGGCTATGCATATTTTTGCTAAATTACATCTTGTTCTAGTTTATTGATGGTAGTTTCAGATTCTGAACTCATCACCCTGCATATTAACTATCCATCCTACTGGCATCATATGCAAATCTGATCAGCATGCCTTCTCTGCCTTATTCCTCTTCTTGATAAAAGATGTGAAGAATAATATTATATTTGAACCCCTATGGTGTAACCAGGCAGTGAGGATGATCGGCAGAGATCTTTGTGGGGAAAATCCATTACTAGGGTGAAAATCAGAGGTCCTGCATCCTTCGTCCACCAGCTTAGTGAGTCTGGGAATGTCATTATTTTTAAGGTTTTATTTATTTGAGAGAGAGAGAGAGTAAGCATGAATGGGTGGCAGAAGTGGGGGGCGGGGAGAGGGAATGACATTCCCAGAGGTGCCCCTGGGAATGTCATTCTTGAGCAGAAGTACTTCTAGCTTCAGTCGTCCATGAGTATGGTTATAAGGCTGACTTAACTGAGTCAAAACTCAACTAGTTGGAACTTAAGTGGACACCTGGATGGCTCAGTTTGTCAAGCATTTGCCTTCAGCTCAGGTCATGATCCCAGGGTTCAGGATTGAGCCCCGCATCAGGCTTCCTTCTCAGAGGGGAGCCTGCCTTTCCCTCTGCCTGCTGCTCCCCCTGCTTATGCTCTCTCTCTCTCTGGTAAATAAATAAATAAAACCTTTTATAAAAAATTGGAACTTAAGAAGTTGCCAAACTACAGAAGTATTTTCTGATTGCCACATAAACTAATGGCATCCATAATCAAGGAACAAAGAAGAGGATCATTCAGCCATGGTTCCCATAGATAGCAAAGGAGGAGAGTGGTTTTGAGTGTATGAGCTGTATTTTTATTTTTGTTTTTTTATTATTTAAATTCAATTAGCCAACGTGTAGTCATCATTAGTATCAGATGTGGAAGGTATGAGCTTTAGAACCAGACAGATATGCATGTTAGCCTTGAATCTACTACTTACTGGCTGTGTAGCCCAGGGAAAACTACTGACCTTGTCTTCATGTCAGTTTTTTCACGTGAAATGGAAATAGTAATACTTCACAGAGTTGCAAAACTTAAAGGATGCACCTAAAAGAATAATGATCTCTTGTACATAGTAAGTGCTTGATAAATAGTACTTGTCACTTTTAAATAAATCTCAGAATGATGAAGCACAAAATTAAGTTTTTACCCAACACACCTAAGATGAACAAGTGTGAATGACCCCGACTATCGGATCATATTTGTAAAAAGCAAAGAGCGCGTAGACTAAAGGAGAATTCGTTTGTATGAACACTTTGTTTCCCCTTTGTTTCCGCAGGCTATGCGTAGTCTTGCTTCCTGAATGTGGGCTCAGGAGAGTGCGATAAGCAAGGACTGAAAGGCAGAATTCACCCACCGATGTCATTCTATGCAAACATTTTCTGCATTGACTATTTGGACTTGAAACGCTCATTCTGTTTCTATTTGATTTTTAAGCTCTTCCTTTTTTTTTTTTTTAATCTCTTAGCCAGTGAAAGAGAACCACTAAGAATTTTTTGAAAGGCTTTATTTATAAAATAAATAGCCTACCTCTAATGTGCAAAATGGTGAGGAGAATTATCCAGGTGATCTGACCGCATGTGCAGATCTGCTGTCGGTCCCCCTCCCACCCCCACCCCCAGCCCGGCCAACAGATTTGCTAAGTGTTCCCGTTGGGGCTGCTGTACCTCTGTCTGTCGGAGTAGGAGTGCCCCAACAGTGCCCGTGGGCGGATGAACCTGGAAGGATTATCAAGAAGAGAAATCCATTTCGGACTGACCTTGACACCAAGGGTCACACTGAATAAATGCAGAATTTTAATTATTAACATATTTTTCAATAGAAGTGTTCAAAAATCACTCTTAGTAAATACATAAGCAAAGTTTTTGTTTTATAAGCAAAGTTTTTAAAATGCAAACTTAGTATTTAATACTCAATGTGATTATATGTGACCAGATATGTAAACAGAGCTCAAAATTTTAAAAAAAGATTCACTTAAAAACTGCAGAACTAGGCTGATCTATTTTAGAAACACCGATCCCAAGAAGCAAAGCAATAAGATTATTGTGGTTTGTAGAAATCATTTTTTGGTATGATAATAGTCATGGATCACAATCAAGACCATTTAAGATGTATGACATATCAGCTCTAGCTTAAAAGTGCAGCTTTGATTCATCTTCATTTATAGAAATGATAATCGTGTACAGGTATATAGAGGTATGGTCTATTCAAAATCTAATGCAAAAATTGCGTTATTTGAACAAAAAAATTTTGATATGTTTATAAGACTGAGTTTATATTTTTGTCTAAACCTTTAGCAGCATGTAAAGTATGTGATCTCTAACAGAATTCTAACTACCTTTCCAAAAAAAAAATCTAAAAAGTGAACATCCTGTATATAAGTCTATGTTTAAAAAGAGTTTTTTAAGACAGAACATTCTAAATGAACTTACTATCAAAAGAAAAGCGTTGGCTTGGAATATACACACTGAAAATACATAGGTTTTTAAAAATCCATATTTTAAACCAGAGCATTTTATATCTTTTGTTTTTACTTAATCTTTTCTGAGTGCCAATGACTTTCTAGGTATTATAATATATAGACTTTAGTCCTGAGGACTATTTCCATATATTTCACACTGGAGTGAATGGAGTTGTACCTAATTTCTAGGGAGAAAGAAATACTCAGGTCCCCAACTAAGACACTGTTTTGCTTCATTGAATTTATATTGTACCTTTGGCGCAAATATATGAAATTCCCAAATGTCTTTAGCTATCCAAAGGCAAACATCTCTTTGTTTCTTTTTTATTTTATTTAATTTTTTCAGTGTTCCAAGATTCATTGTTTATGCCCCACACCCAGTGCTCCATGCAGTACGTGACATCTCTGTGTTTCTTAAATACAATCAGAAACAAATTACCTACTTCTGAAGGATTATTATCAGTGGTCATATCAAACTGGTGAACTAAAATATCACTGTCTTTCCCCTCACCCAATCATTCTGCAAACCGGAATTTGAGTGAGTTGCGGTGGATTGCAATTGAACAATATTCTCTCATTCATGGGTTGTACTCTCCGTCACTGACTTAGAACAGATACCTCCCCTGTTGGGAACAGCCTGAGCAGGACTATATTGTCCCATTTCCACATCAGTACCTGCCTGTAACACTGGCAGATCTTCAAGAGGGAATGTAACAGTCTTGCAGAAAATGGATGAAAACCTCTGATTAACAGAGGAAATATGCACGGCCCTTTTTAAAAAATTAGTTGAAGGAAATACCCAAGTTCCGTCTGACAGTAAGGCTAGAGTCTTGTAAAACCTTGGGTCTGCTTGTGACTCTTCCAAGACCACGGTTTGACTTGTTTCCCAAGCACTCTAGGAATGCTGTGTTTTCTGTGCATTTTGTGAATAGTAACCACAGTTTTAAATCTGTGTTGTCAATGGAAATTGTACTTGGAATTGAAGTTGTCTTTTGTTCTGTTTTTAACCTAAAGGATAAGAGTCCAGAGCTGTATATGAATCTCAGTAACAAGTGAAGAAATCAAACATGTACATTTGGAAATATTTGCACATATTTTTTATTAAATGTAAAGTAGCCTTTCAGACTGCTCTGATGTGTCCTTTCTGAACAAAACTATTAAATATAAAAATGTTACACTTCCAGTTTGCCATGACTCTCATCAGCCCTCACTTTGTTGTATTCTTTATAGCCCCCCCTTCTATTTGTCTGTGTGCAGTGTCTTTCTGTAAAGACTTTTAAGTGCAATAAACGTTATGAATAATCTCAGCTAATTCTTTTTTTTTAAGATTGTATTTTTTGGGGCGCCTGGGGGGCTCAGTTGGTTAAGCGACTGCCTTCGACTCAGGTCATGATCCCGGAGACCGGGGATCGAGTCCCACATCGGGCTCCCTGCTCGGCGGGAAGCCTGCTTCTCCCTCTCTCACTCCCCCTGCTTGTGTTCCCTCTCTCGCTGTGTTTCTCACTGTCAGATAAATAAAATCTTAAAAAAAAAAAAAAGATTGTATTTTTTGAGAGAGAGAGAGAAATAGAATGAGAAGGGGATGAGGCAGAGGGAGAAGCAGACTTCCCGCTGAGCAGGGAGCCCAGTGCACGCTGAATCCCAGGACCTGGGATCATGACCTGAGCCGAAGGCAGATGCTTAACTGACTGAGCCACCCAGGCCCCTAATCTCAGTTAATTCTTAAAATTCTTACCCAAGTATTTCCAGTTTACTTTGTGCAATGATTTTCGTTATATTAAGCGAATTTTAAAAAAGATTTTATTTATTTGAGAGAGAAAGAAATGACAAGCAGGTAGGGGGAAGGGGCAGAGAGAGGGAGAAGCAGACTCCCTGCTGAGCAGGCAGCCCAATGTGGGACTTGATCTCAGAATCCTGGGATCATGACCTGAGCTAAAGGCAGATGCTTAAGGGACTGAGCCAACTTTTCACACTGGTACAACATATGAACGTATCAGAAGGATACAAAGTATAGTGTGCTGCTTGAGGAATTTTCACCAGCACTCCAGGACCACGAGCACCCAGGCCACTAAGCAGAACATGACCAGCAGCCCAGAAGCCCTCGCAAGTTCCCGGCCGGTGACTACTAACACCCGTGTGAGGTCTCAATGTGCTGTCTGATCAGATGTGGGCCCCCCGAGTGGGACAAGAATCCGTGGCACCAGTGGCATGGGAGGTTGAAAGAATTCACTGGAGGAAGGACGAAGGAGATAGTTTACTGACTGCGCCCCAAGGGAGTGACGGGCAGGACGGCAGGGTGTGCAGCCAGTTTGTAAAGGGGGAATGGAGAGACTATGATGACATATGGAACCTTCCCTTCTTTGGTAACTGCCCAGTTATAAGTAGCCCATGGTTAGTTAGGTGGATATTTTGAGGTGGTTGCTTCATGGGTCCAGGGTCACTATGGGCCTTTTCTACATTCCATCCCTCAAGCCTGTTTGCCTAAAAGCAGCCTCCACAACTTGTTTTTTTGAACTTCAAATAAAAGGAATCAATCAGGATTATCCCCCCCCCCCCGTGTCTTGCCCCATTCAGCGTTAACCGCTGTGAGGCCCGTGCTACCGCACACAGCAATCACTTGTTCTCAGTGAAGTACTCTGTTGTCTGAATGTATGACCGCTTCTTTATCCGTCTTAGCACTTGTGAATATTCGTGTTTCTGTCTTTTGGCTTTCATGAATAGTGCTCCCACAACCGTTCTCCTCTAATGTTCTGGTTTTTGGTGACCATAAGCCCACCATTCAGTTACGCATCCACCTGGGGACAGACTTGCTGGGTCCTGTACACGTCTTGCTTCAGCAGACGCAGCGGAGGACCTCTAGTATCTATCGTGCACTGCTTTCCAAAGCATTGCACCAATTTATACTTCAGCTGTGAAGCTCCAGTTGTGACACATTTTTGTCAAAAAATGGATTTATGTGTCTTCTCCATTTGAAACTTTTTTTTGAGATTTTTTGAGAGAGAAAGAGCATGAGCAGGGGGAGGGGCAGAAAGAGAGAGGGAGAGAGAATGCTCAAGCAGACTCCCTGCTGAGCACAGAGCCTGACATGGGGCTCAATCCCAGGGCCCTGAGATCATGATCTTAGCCGAAAATCAAGAAGACGCTTAAGTGACTGAGCCACCCAATTGGCCTCCATTTGAGCCATTCTGGTGGGTGTGTAGTAGTATCATACTGTGGTTTTAATTTGCCCTGTGCTAATGACTAAAGAAGTCGAGTGTTTTCTCGAATGTTTATTAATTATTTAAATATCCCCTTCTGGGAACTGTCTGCCCAAGCTCTTCACCAATTTTTCTTTTTGATCATCTGCCTTTCTCTAACAGCCTTGTAAGAGTTTATATGGTAAGGATAAAAATCCTTTTTTGTGTAGGGGCCAAGGGCAGGCTGCCCCAAAACGGGCCACTTTGGCATGATTATTTTTGAGTTAAAAGCAATCAAAACCCAGCAGATTCAGGAAAACTCTTTACCTCCCCCACAACTGCTTAAAAGAATTTAGACAGAATACCTACACCAGGAAGAAAGCTATCACCTTAGATAACTATATTATGATATGAACTAGGTAGGGTAGACAAGGAGAGACCTGGCAATGCCTATTTGATCAAAGTCCTCTGTGTGCCATTGTTTCTGAGTGGCCTTGCAAACATTTAACAATCATTTACCCTTTCTCATCTTCCTGTGGACTGCATTCCATCCCTTTGAGGTGCGAGACCCCTACCCCCTTCTCCTTAGTTGAATGACATATGTACGTCTTTTCACCTGTCTTTGGAAGCTCCACATCTGTGTGAATTCCCTGTATGTATGAAATTGAATTTAATTTTCTCCTGTCAAGCTGTCTTAAGTCAAGTTGATTATTGGTCCAACTAGAAGGATCTTGAAGGGCAGAGGAAATTTGTTCTCCCCAGCAGTAGGGATACGTATTACAAATATCTTATTCTATCTGATGGGAGAAAAAGGAGCAAAGGTTGGCTTTCGCTGCAGTTCAGTCTCCAGGCAGGATTCCTGAAGCCTACAGATTATAACACTCCTGCTGTTCCCTCAAAGACTCTCTTTAATGTTTTATCACTGTAGCTCTGCTCTGGTGTTACGTCCCTCTGATAATCATAAACATCCCCACTCCAGGATATAAGTTAGCAATCATCCTTGAAACATATGACCCACTGATATACATCTGAAGGGTCTCATGACTAGTGTCTTACTAGACAATAGTAAATGACTTTATCTTCACAGGCACTAGCCCCTCGAGGTTCTGGAAACCTTGCTTCCAAATTCCTTAGAGACCTATGGTATCCCTAACCCCTAGTAACCAAAAAGTGTGTGACCAGTCATTCCTTACAACCCCAGGGCAGCTCTTTCTACCCCCTGGCCCTGTTCCTGTGCTATAATGAAAGTCCCCTCTGCCCTGAAAGCGTCTCAAGGTCTCTTTCCTGACCATTCGCTGGTGACCCCACATCCTATTCTGTGGATTAGCTTTTCACACTTAATTGTGCGTTTCTAATTTTAATGTGGCTCAATTTATCATTTTTCTCCTTAATGGTTAGCTGCTTTTTTTTTTTTGGTATATAGTTAAGGAATTTTTTGCCTAAGATAAGGAAAGTATTTTCCTATGTTTTCTAATAAAAATTTTGTTTTACTTCTCACATTTAGACTATCTGGAGCCTATTTTTGTATATGGTGTGAGGCAAGGAGTGAGGCGTGCTGGGGGCACAGTAGGTGATTAATAAATATCGCTGGAAGACTGAATTAAGCTGTGGTGATGCCAGACGAGGCCAGTATGGTCTGGGAATGGTGGTCAGATGAGTGTGCCGTGCTTCAGCGTTTCCTGGGCTTACAGGCCTCTTCCTGGAGCCCGCCACGGCTCAGCAGCCCTTATCTCCCTGCTCGCTGCACAGGCTTCCAGGAAAGGGGCTGGGGGTCCACTTGGATGCACACACAGCTCCAGGAAGGAGGCCCTCCTAGGCTCTATGTTGATTTTCAATCTGCTGACAGTGGTAGCTCACTTCATCCTTTTCTTCAGGGACATCTTTGGGCCTGGGCACGAGGAGCCGTTTTTGCATGAGATCTAGCTTGAAGGCCAGCCCCAGGGCACTGTTGTAGATCCAATGTCCCAGTACTGAGTACCCCCTGCCCAACTGAAACAATGTCTTGAAATAATTACAGACTCACAGGAATTTGAGAAGAAATGTGCAGCCCGGTCCTCCTACCCTTCACGTAGCCTCCCCCAGTGTTAGCATCTGGCATACCTGTAAGTACAATATACAACTCATGACACCAACACTGGTACAAACCATAGTCTATTCACCTTTTGCCAATTATATGCACACTCACCTGTGTGTGTCCGTGTGTAGCTCCATGCGGTCTTACCCCAAGTACAGCATCATGTAACCACCACAATCCAGACGCTTAACTGTATCTTCAGCGCAAGATTCCTTCTGAGGGCTCATTTTAAAAAGCACTCCAGGGACACCCGGGTGGCTCAGTTGGTTAAGCGTCTGCCTTGGGCTCAGGTCATGATCCCAGGGTCCTGGGGTCAAGCCCAACTGCAGGCTCCATGCTCAGTGGGGGGGTCTGCTTCTCCCTCACCCTCTGCCCATCACCCCCTCAGGCTCGTGCTGTCTCTGCTCCTAACACATAAAATCTTCAAAAAAAAAAAAAAAGGCATTCCATGCACAGATACACATCTCCACATTGCACAACTCCCAGACTTAAGGCCAAACAAGGATATCCCGAGTCCTTGTCTAGAGGAGCACCTCTGTTATTACACTTCCTTACAACTTAGGTAAGTTGACTGCCTAATATTCTATTTTAGAATTTGTTTGCAATTTTTTTTTCATTTTTATTCGTTACTATCCCCGGCATGGGGAAGCTCTACACCTCCCAGCAGGAGCATCTGAAGGTCACTGCTTAGATGTAAGAGAACGGTACAGATCCTTGACCGACCAGTGCTACAGGCTGACGGAGACTCTTCGGGAGGGAGACCAGGTACGGCTCTCATCTCAGTTCAGGCTTTTGCCCAGTCACCATACGCTGCCTGGCTTACACAACACTTATTTCTCACAGCTCTGGAAGCAGGAAGTCTGAGGTCACTGTGGCAGCACAGCCAGGTTCTCGGCGCATGCCCTCTTCCTCGTTTACAGAGGGTCATCTTCCTGTTTTGTCCTCACCTGGCTCTCTGGCCTCTTCCTATAAGGGCACTAATCCCACTGCGAGGGCTCCGCTCTCCTGACCTCATTACCTCTCGAAAGTCCCACTTCCAGATACCATCGCTTTGGGATCACATACATCTGAGACACATCCGTGTCGTTGCAGCGCTCTTCAAAGCACCTGTGAATGAGGTGCCCTGCCGCTCCGCTGAGGAGGGGCTCTGATCTCTGCACGATGACCCGAGCACTCAGCCCTGCCCCTTCCAGCTGAATTCACTTCCTTGCTCTTCCATTTGTGGTGAATCTAGCAGAGCAGGATCCTTGGGCCCATTTCCCCCCAGTCTATACCATATTCAAAGGGAGACTTGAGCTTCCTTCTCTGCCCTGGCGCAGAACTACTCAGGTGGTCAGGAGAGATCTGGAACACACCTGTGAGCCCACGACCTTCCTCCACTTCAGTAAGGGAAGGAGTGGTGACAGTGAGGCTGGCATGGGGCTGGGGACTGGGCCAGGTTCTGCGGGGCCTCAGGGAGGACATTAAGGAGCTTGGATTTTATCCTCTACTCTGGTAAGAGATAAAGGCCGGATGGCTGGGTCCCATTACCCAGCTAATCCAGTCAGCTGACCGGGACACCTGGACATAAATTCCGAAGGTGAAATGAAAGTAGATGAATGAGGCTTTGTTGTTTGGTTTCCAAGGAGAGTGACAGATGAAAATGGACATATTAATTAGCTTTTGTGACTTGAAAAGAAATAAAAGAAATAAAAATATTTCTCCAGTTTACCCTTAAGACAAATTTAGTATTCTCTTATCTAGAATGATAAATGTGATCATAAAAGCAATGAGGAAGACATGTGCTGTATTAAAACATTTAAGGCAGAAGAAGAAACCGACTTGATATTGTGGAGTTAACATTGCTTACAAATGTGTTGCTGTTTCCATGTGGGAGTCACTGTCTTTTCTGGTGTTACTTGCTTATAAAACAAAACAAAACAAAAAGAACCTTTGGTCCCTAAAACAAATGAAGGCGTAACTGCCTAATATTTGTTTACGCCAGTTATTAAATGTCGGTGACAAAATACAAGGTCTGGAAAACCTTGGAAAGCTCTTCCTCCCAAAGAACTCAGGGCCTTGAACCTCTGGGAGCAAGATTCGCCTTTCTCTTCCCTACCTTCCCCTTTCTGTACCGGATGGTGGCCTAGCCAGAGACATGCCCAAGCACCAGGGAGGAAGCTCAGGATGAAACTCTAACATCTGTACTCTGGGGAGAAACAGTATGGAGGCCAAATGTGTCTGCTTACGTAGCTGAAGCTAGTTTCTTTTTTCAGCGTCATCTGCCTTTTTTTTTTCTTTTTTCAGACACTAGCTTTCCCATCAGTTCCTTATTCATTCATTTCATTCATTCACGCATTCGTTTTCTGTGCGCCTATGCTGGGATAGGCACAGAGCCAGAGCTGGGTATATAGTGATAAACCAAAAACAGACACAACTCTGTTCTCTTGGAACTCAGGTAAGTCTAATGTGGGAGATGATCAATACACCCGTGAACGTCCCAGTAAATACACGACAACTACTCGTAGAGCTGGACGGCAACAGGTAGAGGGCCGGCGGTGATGGAAAGAGAAACGGGTGGGAAGGCTGTGCACTCTCTCTGAGGTAGCATGTAAGGAAAGAATTAGCATGCATAGATCTGTAGGAAAACTGTCCGAGCACAGGGAATGGCACAGGGAAGAACCTGGAGGAGGGAACAATTTCAACAGAGAAGGGGGTGACCTGGAAATCGAGAGGTCAGCAGGCTGAGGAGACTGCCAGTCTAGGGTCCTGAACACTCAAGGGTCTGTAACGGAAAGGCATCGACAGGCTTTAAACTGGTGGGGTGGTCAGTTTCGTGTTTCTGGAGGATGACTGACAGGTACACGGACTTGTTGGTTTCTACGTGCAGCTAGCTCTGTAGGGACACCTAAGGATCTGATCATTTTGGTTGCCTACAGGCCGAGGACCAGGCGGCTGGGGGACAGGGGTGGGAGGCAGAAGTCTTCCTATGGACCCTTTATTAGCTTCTGACCTTGGAGATATCAGATATATCCCAAGACTGGAAGCAGGAACAGGAAGAAGGCTACTGCAGATGTCCAGGACACATCTGAGACAGACAGGAAACTCTGTGATCAGACTGTGAGAATGAGGAAGGGGCTGACATGAAGCTAATCCCCGAGTTTGGATTCAGGACGGAGTAACTGAGCGGATGGTGACGATAACTGAAATTGGGGAGAGGTGAAGAGGGATGGTTTGGGGCTGTGGACAGTTCCAGAATTTCTATTTAGGGGAGGCTTCGAGGCGAGCTGTCGGAAGAAGAGGCTGGAGCTCCGTCCTAAATATGCATCTGCATCTCCTATCATCAGGATAGGTTCGGTCATGGTGCAGTGACCTCAAACATACAAAACGACACGCACACACCTCGGGAAAAAAAGAGCAAAAACCTCAGGGGCTTATACAACAGAGTCTTTAATTTTTTTCCTCCTTGTTCAGTTAGCTACAGGTCTAAATGACTCTCTGGGCAATTTTCCTTCACGTGATTCTCAGCGTCCCAGGCTGCTTTGATGTCAGGCGTCTGCATCTCAACACGTGGTAACTGTGGGACACAGGAAGTGGGGGACAGCGAAGAGAACCGTGCACCTGTTCCTAAATATTCCCACGCAGATGCACATGTGCAAGGCCCCCCACATTGCCGTGGCCACAGAAAGAGCCGCCACTGAGTCTAAATGCAAGGGGACTGACCAACAGAATTCTCCCGAATGCCGAGGAAAGGAAGGAACGTGATAAAGCTCCAGTGCTGTCCGTATGATACCTAATAAGAATGAAAAAACTTCCAAAGTGTTTACCAAAGAATGGGGTACATCAAAAAAAGGGGGGGGACACCTGGCTGGCTTAGTTCGTGGGAGTGTGACTCTTGAGCCCCACGCTGGGTATAGAGACTACAGGTTAGAATAGAAAGAATACAGGTTATGAGGAGAGCTGAAATGCAGGCCGTCAAGAAGCACCCCTCTCCCACCATTATTGGTGTTGGCGGTGGTGATGTGTGTGCATGTGTGTGCATGGATGTGTGCGTGTGTGCGTGTGTGTGTGTGCGCATGTATTTAGGAAGGGACCCAAGAATCCCAATTTTGGACACATTAAATTCAAGAAGCCTCCATCCCAGTGGAAGTGCCAGATAAGCAGCTAAATCAGGAGGCCATTGGATAGTTCCGGGCTAGAGACAGAACTGGGGAGATTAAACAATACAGATCTACATTGGGCAGGAGAGTGTGAGGTCCAGCCATCTAGGCCAGGAGGGTCAGGAGTAAGATGGTCTCTGGAACCTGTAGAGGGTCCTTCAGAGAGAGTTGTGGTCTGGACTCTGCTGGCAACCACAATTAAAAAGGGGCCTGTGAAGGGGGCCGGGAAGCTACGATCGCAGGAGGAGGGGAGAGTCAATAGTGACACTGCTACAACTCAGGGGAAGAGCTTTAAGGGGTGTATTTCTGGGGTGCCTGGGGGGCTCAGTTGGTTGGGCGATGCCTTCGGCTCAGGTCATGATCCCGGAGACCCGGGATCGAGCCCTGCATTGGGCTCCCTGCTCCTTGCAAAGCCTGCTTCTCCCTCACTCCCCCTGCTTGTGTTCCCTCTCTCCTCCCCCTGCTTGTGTTCCCTCTCTCGCTGTGTTTCTCTCTGTCAAATAAATAAATAAAATCTTTTTTTTTAAAAAAAGGTGTATTTCTGCTCTTGTCAAAGCAAAGTCCCTGCCCCTTCTGCATCTCAAGTCCCGTCTCTGCGTCTCTGCATTGACTCAGATCTACCGGCACTTAACATGCTCTAGTGACCTCCTCTACGGGGCGGAAGGGGGCCGGGGGTCCCTGTGGGGTCTCTTTTTCAAGAGCACCAACTATTCGCGAGGGCTCTGTCCTCAGACCTGATCACCTTCCATGGCCCCAACTCATAATACCATTACCTAATACCATTCATATGTTAGGGTTTCAACGTATGAATTTTGGGGTGCAACATGAACATTCCGATCATAGCAGTGCTTTAGATCGCATTGCCCTGCTCTGTTTCCTTCACATCATTTACAGTTCTACACTTGATCTTAGGCAAAACGCCAAGAAGGGATACAGCATTTACAATTCCAATTATGGCCTACTTGTATACTGCGGCTCTGACCCCATCGCTCCCAATACAAAGCAAGCTACAAGACAGCAGGAAAGCTTAAGTTGGTGAAGGGGATGACTGGGGAGCATAAGTGGTTATTTCCTCTGAAAGTATCACATTTTCAGCAACTTTAAGATAGTATGTTGCTAAGGGAGTTGTTAATAATACGATGACAATAACTTTGGAGTCTGCAGTCTGGAATTCCTATTGCGAAGGAAGCAAAGAAAATAGTCAAAGGTTGGCGCCTTTATGAGGGCTTGCTGTCCCATCAGCTGAACTCGCGGGGCTCACCATGCCCCTGCCATGGGCCCGGGACAGAGAACCCCGACGTTAGGGCCTGGCTACAGCCTCAAGACGGGACCTCATCTCCCTCTACATCCCAGGGCCCACAACAGTGGCAGCCAAAGACGAGGTGCTGAAAACTACTGAATACATTCACATAATCCCATATAAATCACTTTGTCTCTACAGTCAGGTGACACACTTCATTACTTGTACAATGAATGAATGAAGCTGCAAATGTTGCCAGCAGCTTATTCAGATTTGGGCGGAAAACAGCTTATTTAGATTTGGGCGGAAAACAGCTTATTTAGATTTGGGCGGAAAACAGCTTATTTAGATTTGGGCGGAAAACTACCTAACGATTTGGACATGAACTTCACCGGTAACCTCAGTGGGGGCATTTGTTGTCAGGGGGTCGGCAAAATGGCCCGGTTGCAGGGAGGGAGCCCCAAGGGGAGAGAGGAGTGGGGCCAGGGAGACTGCTCTTCCCAGAAGCTGGGGGCAAAGGGAAGACGACGGCAGTGAACCGTAAGATGCAAAATGAACAGAGTTTTGTTTTAAAACAAACTTCAACATCATTTTTGTGTGTGAGAAGAGAGCCAGTAGAGAAAAAACAGAGGATGAATGAGAAAGGAGAGCTGGTGTGGTGTGGACGAGAGGAAATCTGGCATTTACAGGACCAGGAAACCCCTTCTGCCGGATACGAAGGAAATAAGGGCGGAGAGACTACAGGTCACGGGCCAAAGGGGCGGGCCTGCCAGCGGCCTTTATTTTCTTCCTAAGCATGAAGGGCAGAAACATCTACTACTCTTCAGTTTCTCCTCCTAACCAGTTCTGTTCCCCGTTGCTTACACACCCGCTTCACTTCTGCCCTGTCAGGCTTTGTCGATCTCCCCTCCCTGCTCCGGACGGGCCTGCAGCCACAGGCCTTCGGGGGCTTTGCGAGTGACCACGGCCAGTTGTCTGGGATGTCCTGCTCTTTGATACCCAAATGACAAAATCTCCCATCTTATGAAACTGTAGGAATTCCAGACTTTTATCTGATTTCTCTTAGGATTCCCAGGGAATTTCTCAAACCCTGTCACCCTACTTCTGAAACTCCGTTCAGGTTGGTGTATTTAGCCCAAAGATGGCCACAAACCCCTCCCTTAGTTCCCTGAACTATAACTAAGATATCTGCATTTGAAGGCTTAGAGGTAACAGAAGGGAATAACAAGAAAGAAAAGTTAAAAAGCATTATAACTCAAATGCCCAGACCATTTTGTTCTTGTTTTTCCTTGAGGTCATTTTCTCAGATGTCAGAAAAGCTTATCTAATTGCAAAAGCACCGCTGATATTCCTTATCACACAGAAAAACTTGCTAAAATCCCTATTTGAACTTGTCTGCACTCCCAAGTTTCTGTCCCCATGTCAGCTCTCTGGTCCCTTCTGTCCTTGCAGAAGTTTCCTCCCACAGTGCACGGCGATCTTCTCCAGTCATACCCAGCTCCGCAAGAGAAACCTGGAGGAAGAGGTCTCTGCAAACAGAAGCCCCAGCTGCCACTGAGAGTGGCCAGAGCCTTACACCACCACCCCGGGAAAACAGAAGAGGTTTTTCCCGAAGTTTCTCTGTGAATCCCCAGCATCAACTTGTCCTATGGTCTGGCAATCAAACCAGAACGTGTTTGACTTTGTTTTAGACGGTAGCTTTAGAAAATTATTGTGAACCAAACGCTTAGTTTGGGGGCCAAGTTGTACTTATATGTATGTATGCACGCTGCCTTCTCACCGCTGCAGTCTCATCACGGAACTCCCAGACTTAAGAAATACAGTGTATGAGGGAGATTTTATTTACCTGTGGCTGGTGCCACCTGGTGGACATCGTCTTCTACAACAGCTTGGAGTCCAGGGTTTTGATCTACCTGGTGAAGGTGCTGATGAAAATGAAAGATGGCTAACGCTCCATAAGATACTGCCAGGCCTTACATTAGCTGCAATGCCAATCTATTTAAATACACTGGCTGATTTAGCCTCCAAAACAATACTGAGCAGTGGGAATCACTATCCTCATTGTGCAAAAGATGGAAACTGAGACAGAAAATTTGAGAGTTGCCTCTCGGGAAGTAAATGGCAGAGTGACAATTCCAGAGCCCAAGGCCTGCCTTCCTGAGCTGAAACACTGAGGAAATTCTATGAATGGAAGAACTCGTAGAATGTGCCTATATAGTGGAGGGCGATGCCCCTGGTGTGGTTTAGCACCTGGGGGTTCAGGGAGGGGACTTAGGAAGTAGCTGTTGCCCCCGGAGGCATCGAGAAAGGGCCAAAGAAATGTCCTGCACGGATACTGGGCAGACAAGACTCATTCCTGTGTCCTGAATTCCTCTGGTGGCCACGATGGAGGCAAGCCAGGTCTGCATTTTTTATTGTCTTTCATTGTGGGAGATAAGCAGATACTCACAGTAAGTGGGATAGCTTAAGACCGATACTCTCTCCCTCCCCACACATCAAATTAGAAACGTCAGACTCTACCCTGACAGTCTCTAGTCTTAATTCCTGACAAAGGGAGAGTGTATCGCTCTCCAGCCCCTCAGCAGAGGTTCAATGCACAGGAGGCCTTTTTTTCCGTGAAGGAGACCTGAGGAGCTGTCAGGGCTTTTCTTTGTGACAGGGTCTGTGGTCAAGGGAACGAGGCTGATGCAAAAGCAAGGTTTCCATCGACCCCAAGTTCTGCTAATGGGCCGCCCATTCTTAGTTTGCATCTAAATACCTCCGGGGCTCCCCGATGGGAGATTAAGGGGTTTAACTGGTTGGGCGTCTCCCCCCAACCCGGCTTGCCTCATTTTCCAGGGGCCATTTGTCCATAACACCTGGAGCTGTTGTTATGAGTAAACAGGATGGCGGCTTGGATTCCAAAACTGGAATTACGCTTTGGAACTCAAGAGAATTACGTCATTCCCAGCGGTGTTAGTCACCTGGGGCTACCATGACAAAATAACACAGGCCAAGAGGCTGACACAGGAGAAATGTATTTCCTCCCAGTCGTGGAAGCTAGAAGTCCAAGGTCTGGTAGCCGGGGCGGTCAGGCTGGGGCGAGAGCTCGCTTTCAGGCTCACGGAGCCCTCTCTGGGTGCGTGCACAAAGACAGCAAGTTCTCCGCTGCCTCTTCTTCCCAAGGAACTGATCTTATCCCAAGGGCCCTACCCTCAGGACGTCCGTCTAGTCCTAAGTGCCTTTTAGAGGCCCCACCTCCAAACCTCATATTGGACGGTAGGACCTTCAATCAAGGAATCGGGGGAGGGCACAGATACTCGGTCCATGACCCTCTGCCATTTGGGACCTCATCGCGAGCACGGCAGAGTCCTTCCATCACAGCCAGTCTTGAGTCTTACCTCACCCCATCAACCCTGAAGTCTAACGCCCACAGTCTAACTATCACCTAGACCGGTACGGGTGAGGCTCTAGACAGCATTCATCCGGAGGTACAATTCCTCACTGGCTGTGAACATGTGAAAGCAGACAAGTCATGCGCTTCCAAAATACCGTGGTGGGACAGGCACGGGGTAGATGCTCCCATTTCCAGAGGGAGAAACAGTAAAGAAGGAAGGGGTGATGGGTTCCAAGCCACTCCAGAACCTAGCCAGGCAGATTCCATTAGCTCTTAAGGCTGGAGAATAAAGCACTTTGGTCCGATAGCCTGTCCTCCAGATCCACGGGGGTGTCAGGGCCCCCAAGTGCGGCTCTCTGTGGGGGCGGCGTGCATGGGGCTCTGCTGAGCGGTCGCGCATTATGAACCTGAGCTGGGGCAGCCTTGCGCCCCGTGCACAAGCCTCACCCGCGTACTGGGCACCGGAGTGGGCACAGCAGCCTTGCCGGTCCCTCAGGTCACCTGCGGGCTCCTTTCTTCCGTTCCTTGAAGGCTGACATACGCCCGTGGCCACATGGTTCCACGGTCTCATCCTGGAAAATCCAAGGCATGCCCCAGCCATCCTTCATTCCATCCGTCTTCCCCGTCCCCTTCAGTCCACGCGGGCAGCGTGCTTGCTGTTACACTCGGCCTCGGTGTCTGCCCGCTGCCGGGACGGCCGATGAAGTCCGCGGGCTGCGGCACCCAGGACCTCCGTCAGATGACTGTTGAGGCCTACCTTTGATGTTCTCTTCAAAACAAGTTTTGTTTTTTGTTTTTATTTTAAGATTTTCTTTATTTGACAGAGAGAAACACAGCCAGAGAGGGAACACAAGCAGGGGGAGTGAGAGAGGGAGAAGCAGGCTTCCCGCCGAGCAGGGAGCTGGATGTGGGGCTCGATCCCGGGACTCCAGGATCATGACCTGAGCCGAAGGCAGTCGCTTAACCAACTGAGCACCCCAGGTGCCCCGGCTTACATTTATTTTTATTGCAAATGAGTCTGTCTAGTTTTTTCCCGACTTTTTATTATTTTAAACACCTGGAAAGTCGACAGAAGAAAGCAGCAGTGCACCACTGCCTACATCATCGATCGCCCTGTTCGCCTGCTCTCGATGTCCATATGCCCATCTAGTGAGCTCTTTGCTGTTCACAGTATCTTACGGACATCATGATCTTCTACCCATCAGCATGTGCCTCCTAACTAGAATATTATTACTCCTAAGAAAATAATTCCCTTATATCATATTTTAGCCAATTCATATTGACATTTCCCCAGTATCATTTATAGCTATTTCCTTCTGAATTTGGATCAAATGAAGCTTTAAGCATTGCATTTATTCAGTATAGGTCGTTAATCTTATTAATGTAAAAAAGTCTCCCAAAACATTTTTCTCCCACAACACTGACTTTTTGAAGAAATAATGTGATGATAATATTGTGACCATATTAACTCCTTTAGATACATAAAAATATTTATCAATGAAATGTGGAAAATGCTGTTACAAAAATACAATGCATAATTAACTGGCCTCAGGTTTATTTATTTATTTATTTATTTATTTATTTTTAAAGACTTTATTTATTTGACAGAGAGAAACACAGCCAGAGAGGGAACACAAGCAGGGGGAGTGAGAGAGGGAGAAGCAGGCTTCCCGCCGAGCAGGAAGCCCGATGTGGGACTCGATCCCGGGTCTCCGGGATCATGACCTGAGCCGAAGGCAGTCGCTTAACCAACTGAGCCACCCAGGTGCCCCTGGCCTCAGGTTTAATTTAAACTTCTTACCTGAGTGGAATCAGAAAGCTTATGAGTTGCAGAAATTAACATATTCTTAATTGGTAATAGTACTAGAAAACACTATATGTTCATGATTCTAGAACTCTACTTGAATTCACTATAGTTTTAAACTGATGTTTGCTCATGGTTCAGCTCATCAAAATATGTGGATGAAAATTTTTAAAAATCCAACTTAAAAATCCTCAAACAGTACAGAAAAGTATAAAGTTGCAAGAACCACTCAAAATCAGTCTATCCATAAATAACTAGTATTAACACTAGGTAAACAGTATATGCAGCTATCTACACTTCTATTTGGAGAGATAGTAGCAATACTGTTAGAAAAATAATACGGTACTCTCGGGGCACCTGTTTGGCTCAGTAGGTTAAGCGCCTGCCTTCGGCTCAAGTTCTGATCCCAGGATCTTATGATCAAGCCCTGCATGGACTCCCTGCTCAGCGGGCAGCCTGCTTCTCTCTCTCCATCAAACAAATAAATGATAAAAAATATGAAAATAATAATAAACTTCCAGACTCTTTCTATGAAGCCAGCATTACTCTAATCTCCATCAAACAAATAAATAATAAAAAATATGAAAATAATAATAAACTTCCAGACTCTTTCTATGAAGCCAGCATTACTCTAATCCCCAAACCAGACAAAGACCCCATCAAAAAGGAGAAGTTCACACCAATATTGCTGATGAATATGGATGCCAGGATTCTCAACAAGATCCTTGCTAACAGGATCCAACAATACATTAAAAAGATTATCCACCATGACCAGGTGGGTTTTATCCCAGGGATGCAGGGGTGGTTCAACACTCGCAAAACAATCAACATGATAGAACAAATCAATAAGAGAAGAGAGAAAAACCACATGGTACTCTCAATTGATGCAGAAAAGGCA
>PITA01020532.1:9102-34755 GCA_004023965.1 Spilogale gracilis | reverse complement strand
CTGGGCATTTACCCCAAAGATACAGATGTAGTGAAAAGAAGGGCCATATGTACCCCAATGTTCATCGCAGCAATGGCCACAATCGCCAAACTGTGGAAAGAGCCAAGGTGCCCATCAACAGATGAATGGATAAAGAAGATGTGGTACATATATACAATGGAATACTATGCCTCCATCAGAAAGGATGAATATCCAACTTGTGTAGCAACATGCACTGGACTGGAAGAGATTATGCTCAGTGAAATAAGCCAAGAAGAGAAAGCCAAGTATCGCATGGTTTCACTTACTTGCAGTGCATGAGGGGTAACCTGAAGGACAGTGGGAGAAGGAAAGTAAAGGGGAACTAGGGTAATCCAGGGAAAGAAACGAAACAACAGAGACTTTGGACACAGAAACAAACTGAGGGACTTGGAGGGAGGGGGGTGGGGGATGGGAGAGCCTGGTGGTGGGTACTGGGGACACCTAAATCATGGAGCACTGGGTGTGGGGAATGGGGAATGAATCTTGGAACACTGGAAAAAAAAATTTAAGTAACAATAAAAAAATAAATAAATAAAATAAAACTACCGTGCTCTCCTCGTGATGCCCCCCAGCACTTAACAATGCTTAGCATACCAAAAACACTCAGTGAAATACATTGAATTGAACCAATAGGGAAAACACTGTGCTTGCCATCTGTACTCAGTTGCCTCTCTCATCAACTGTGAATCTCATAAAGCCATTCAGAAGAATGAAAGAAAACAGGTGTGGAACTATATATCCATGCACTGCTGATGCTATCTGTGTAACTTCTCCTTGGTCTTGTTTGCGAAAATAAAGGCCTGGACGCAAAAGAGGAAATGAGCAAGTACTGAACACCTACCGTATACCAGGCATTGTGGAGAAAGCTTTGTATCCTTGTGTCATTTATTCCTATTACAATCCCATGAGGTAGTTTTATAATCCCTGCTTCTCAAAATTGAACCAAGTCTCGGAAAGCTTAAGAAATGCTTAGAGTCACACAATCTATAAAAGTGAAATAACTGGCGTTCAACCAAGTCTGTTCGAGTCTGACAAGGAGAGCTTCCTTCCAGAATATTCAAATTGCTCCCTGTTCAAAAATGCTCTTTAACCACGGATTAGAAAAAAAAAAAAAAAAAGCTCTTCAATACTCCCCCATTCCACAAATATCAAATTTTTTGAAATACAGGTAATACCCACAAGACTTCTGTTTTTGTATAATTTACACATAAGTGGTAACTATTTTAACCAGATCAACATCTCAGAGTGAGGGTTCATTGAGGGAAGGAGGAAGGGGCCTTTTGGGATCAGAACAAGAAGAGATATGAGTTTAAAAAATTTTTCTGTCTTCATATGTTACAAAATTCAGAAGTACAGAAGTATAAATGAGAAAAGCCTTCCCTGCTCCCCATTCCTGTCTGTAGCGGCCCTTTCCCCTTCCAAAGCAGAAGTGATTTTAGATGCCTCCTTCCCAAGAAAACTGGGCCGTGCTTTTTAAAAATTATTATTACTACAACTGTTAATTCCTGTGCACATTCTCATGCATCTGGCCCTTTTCACTTAATATGCCTCACGATTAGTGAGAAGAGTTTGGGGCCCATATCAGAAATAAAGACGGTCCTGGTCACCTGGGTACTTAAGCAATCAAAGAGGCAAGGCCCTGGAGAATTTTTTGCCTTCTCTGCACGTGGGGATGCTTATTGTGTCTCTGCCAACTATCTGCATGCTACGTAGTTCCCAAGCTGCAGCAGTGTCCCAGACACCAAAACCTGGAAATGACAAAGGGATGAAGTTAAGGAGGAAAATTGGAGTGTAAAGAAACATTCAGCACATTCAGTATTTCCTCTACCTGATCTCATGTGTGCCCTGTGTCCTTAGACAGGAAGATCCCTGAAGACGTGGATTCCACCTGTTTCATTCCTCACCATGTCCTCAGCGCCTAATGTGGCTGCTTGGTACCTATTAAATCAATACTCTTGATCAGCCTTCAAGCCTTAGACCAAATCAGCTTACCCTCCTTCCTTCCTCCTTCATAGTGTCCCAGAAACTAAAGGTGTTCTTCTTCTTTACATTTAAAGCTTTCACCTTCCTTTCTATCCAGTCTGGTTTTCTTCCCCCAAGACAGCTGTCGCTTGGGCTAGAGTCATCCTCTCTCCCTCCCAATTGTTCATAAAGATGAGCAAAAATGAACTCCTTCCGCCTCAAGGCTTTCACTGCTCAACATTAAAAGGAACAGTTGGAATATCAAACAGGAGAAATTGCAGTGATTACAAAGGACTGAAATGGGGTACCACACAAGTCTGATTTCACTAGCTTTCCACATGCACGTTGCCCGGGGTGCCTTTGTTTCCCGCATTGACACCATTAAATCCAGCAGGGGAGGACAGGACGGAGGCTTCCTGGTTCTCTCTGGGAGGAGGAAGCCAGCTGCCAGCCTGAGGCTCCTGTTTTCTTAAGTCCCTTGAACCATGGGTCCTTTTGCCTCCTTGCTCTCTAATCAGCGTACTTGTGAATTAGATTCTTTCAAGTGTTTCTATAACTTATTTTTTGACTCCAATCTGAAGCTACAAAGGCTGTCCCTTAAATAATCCCATGTTTCAAGCTGTTACTTTCACTTCCCCTTTCTGACTAAAGTCTGTTCAACTGCAGAGGGGAGAAGACCACTAAAAGTTACATAATCATGTTGTGTCTGGAATATAGGTAGGTAATTATTTGGCTTCTCTGATGGGTATGCCTTTCTTAGGAATACTTTCACACAGATGTTGGATTTCCTGTAATCTCTTTCTCCTAAGAACTGATTATTTCCCTGATGCTCTCACTTAGACATTCATGTAGAGACAAAGGGATTGCTTGTAATTCTACCTATCCCTTGTAATTATTACTTGGGATAACCCAGCAATCTTTATGAAGTTATTACTGTATAATTTTCTAATCTCACTCTATCACGATGAATATTGCACACTAATCTACCTAATGCCCTCTTGATTGTATTTGTTAGAGATGAGTCTTAATTTACTGGCATTTTGGTTAAACATTTTATAGTTCTTATATCATTAATAGGCTTTTTAAAATGTGCTTCGATGTGAGAATCTGATCACTGAGGGACCAGGAACATCCTCATCAATTCTCCCTTAGAATAATCTGAAAAGTAGTAGGTATGATGTGAATTTGTCATTGTCAAGAATACATAGGGAATGAAATACTTATTAATCATAAAATAGCTCTTCTGTAGCCCAGGCAATGAGGCCTTGTGCCCTTGGGTTGAGGATCTATGCACAGAATCACTGGATTTGGAGAATCTTCCCAGCTCCTGAGCTTACTGGCTCTGGGTTCTTTCTTTGTCAAGTACCCTAACTTCTCCAAACCTCAGTGCCCCTATTTATAAAATAAGGACAGGACAATGCCGCTCTTAGAAGGTTAGTAGCAAGATTAAAGTTAGCATGCAACTTGTACTCTTCAGAGCACAGTCTCAGGAACGAGACTGTATGGGCTTAAACTGTCTAGACTTAGGGGGGAAGAGACCGAATACATCTGTGCCTTTGTTTTGTCATGTGTGACGTGCACATAACTGTAGTACCGTACTCAGAGCTTGTTGTGAGAATTAAAGTAAATTAATGCCGTGAAGTACTTGGGATCTTGGAACAATACAAGTGCTTGGTAAAAATTAGCTATTATATGACATGTGCAAGCATCGTACGAACCCCGACACACTTTCTCACCTACTAATATATATTTTTTGGAAGCATACACTGTCATATTAGTTTCAAGTGTACAGTATGATGATCCAACAATTTTATACATAATTCAGTGCTCATCAAAATAAGTATAATCTTAATCCCCTTCATCTGTTCTATTTCGCCCTACCCTCCACCCATCTCCCCTCTGGGAACCACCAGTTTGTTCTCTATAGTCTGGTTTGTGTGTGTGTGTTTGTGTGTTTGTTTCTTTGTCTCTTTTTCTTTGTTTTGTTTCTTAAATTCCACACATGGATGAAATGATGTATTTTTCTTTCTCTATATGACTTATCTTACTTAGCATTATATCCTGTAGGTCCATTATGTTGTTGCAAATGGCGGGATCTCATTCTTCTTTATGGTTGAGTAATACACACACACACACAATACACACGCACACACAATGGAATATATATACACATACACATACACACACATAATATGTATATCTACCACATCTTTTTTTAATCCATTTTTCCATTGATGGACACTTGTGTTGCTTCCATAGCTTGGCTATTTAAACAATGCCACAATAAATGTAGGGGTGCTGTGTCTTTTCAGATTTGTGTTTTTGTTTTCTTTGGGTAATTACCCAGTAGTAGAATTACTGGATCCTATGGTAATTCTATTTTTAATTTTTTGAAGAACCTCTATATTTTTTCCACAGTGACTGCACAAGCTTACATTCCCACCAACAGTTCACAAGGATTCCTTTTTCCCCACATCTTTCCCAACATTTATTATGTCTTGTGGTTTTGATTTTAGCCATTCTGACAGGTGTGAGGTGATATCTCATTGTGGTTTTGATTTGTTTCCCTGATGATGAGTGATGTTGAGCATCTTTTTGTGTGTCTGTTGGCCATCTTTATGTCTTTGGGAAAATGTCTATTCAGGTCCTCTGCCCACTTTTTAATTGGATTATTTAGGTTTGGGGTGTTGAATTATTATTTTCTTTATGTGTTTTGGATATTAACCCCTTATCAAGTATATTATTTGTATCTTCTCCAGTGCAGTAGGTTACCTTGTCATTTTGTTGATGGTTTCCTTTGCTGTGCAAAAGCTTTATATTTTGTTGTAGTCCCAATAGTTTATTTTTGCACCCTTGCCTCAGGAGACATATCTAGAGAAATATTTCTACAGCTGGAATCAAGAAATTATTGCCTGTGTTTTCTGCTAGGAGTTTTATGGTTTCAGATCTCAAATGTAGGTCTTTAATCCATTTTGATTCCATTATGATAAATCCATAATTTATTTTGTGTATGGCGTAAGAAAATGGGCCACTTTCTTTCTGCTGTGGGGAGCTGTCCAGTACTCCCAGCACCATTTATTGAAGAGACTGTCTTTTCCCCCCTTATTCGATCTTGCCTTCTTTGTTGTAGATTAATTGAACCTATAAGCATAGAGCTGTTTCTGGGCTCTCTGTTCTGTTGATCTGTGTGTCTGCCTTCATGCTGGTACCATACTGTTTCGATTACTACAACTTGGTAGTGTATCGTGAAATCTGGGCTTTTGATATCTCAAGCTTTTTTTCTGGGTTATATTTATTTAATGGAATTATTTGTTACAGATTCCATTAGATTTTATAATACAAAGCAAGAATGTACTCGCTGGGCATTGGGGAGCCTAGTTTGGGTGTGTCCTACAATTTCATTCATATTTTCCCATTATGCACACAAGTCCTATCCTTCTTCTTGATACCTTTTTTTTTTGGAAGGCAAGGCAGCCTTTTTCTTTGTATAGCTTTTAGTGCTTAGAGGAGTGATGGTTAATAATAAGAGTTTGTGTTTCATAAATATTTCTTGACTGTGAATCCGGTTACCATTTTTGGAAGGAACTCTAGCAGGAAATGAGTAGGCTTAAATCATTGTGGCAGGGGGTCAACAGCAATCTTAAAGCTGAATTCCGAAACATAAATTTGTGGACAGAAGTTAAATTTGGGGGGCGCCTGGGTGGCTCAGTTGTTAAGCGGCTGCCTTTGGCTCAGAGCATGATCCTGGAGTCCCAGGATCGAGCTCCACATCGGGCTTCCTGCTCGGCGGAAAGCCTGCTTTTCCCTCTCTCACTCCTCCTGCTTGTGTTCCCTCTCTGGCTGTGTTTCTCTCTGTCAAATAAATAAATAAATAGATAAGAAGAAGTTAAATTTGGTATAAATTCAAATTTTAAAACTCAAAAGTGCCACAATACAGTAGAAAGGGTGCGGAATTTGTCTTTTAACCTGGAGTCCCATAATCTTGGGCATGCTCTCAGGCAAGTAATTTCATAGCATCTCTACTTCCCCATCTGTAATATGAAGAGCATCTGTCCCCTCTTTCTGTTTCCAGGGATGCTTAAAATTATTAATAGAGGTAATCTATGGGAAAGTGCTTTGTAGAGTATAAAATCAATGTACAATGTCAGTGCTATTGATCATTGTGAGAAGCAAGCTGATGAGTCTGAAGAAGACACCAAATATTTTTGTGGCCAGCTATATATTGGCAGCTTATATATTTTCCTGGGCTGGTTTTAGTCTTGTCTGTTACATTCTATAAAGCACAAGGTAGAATCGATGAGTCTTTTAGACTAAGGACCTGTTAAGTGAGTCAATACTTAACTCCAAAATTATACCCTTAGGATAGGAGGGATGTGTGGATGTGTGTCAACAGTGGAGGTGAAGTCTGTAGTAAAGAGAGAGAAGAGGGGCCAGGACTGGAGGCCCCCTAATTCTGAGTCCTCAGAATGGATGCTGAAATGCCCCTCTTCTTCTTTGCCCATCTCTCTGTCCCCTTCTATTCCTACCTCCAACCATGTCTCCAGCTGTAGCCCTGTCCAAAGTATAAGGCAAAGGGAGAAGTGGTGGCCATTCCTACCTCCAGCCTTAGATAACAGGCATGAAATATGTTTCTCTAAGTTGTGATCATAAAAGGATTAGAAACACTGTGACCTTTTTAAATCAAAATATGTGGATAACTCCAAAGGAGAGGTTCTGACCATGGGTGTTTCAGTTCATTGCTAGGAGAGGTGTAGATAATAAAATTCCCTTGTAGAATACATCAGGATGGAAGGAATCAGAGGGTCACTGAGTTCATACCATAAATTTTGGTACAAGGAGCCATCTGGGTGCATTTCCTTTGCATGCCTAGAACAAAATGTTTGCTGGAACTCATTTACTGTCAGTGAGTGCTCCCTAGGCTCTGAAGTCCAGAAGTGTTCCTCCATAACTCATGGGAGATGTCATTTTTTGGACAATAAGTTACTGTTAGGTCCCTGAAAACATTTGGAGCGGCCGGTGGGTGGAGGGGTTCCTATGATGAGAATGTAGTGATATGTATGTGAGAATGTAAATTTTCTTATTAACAGAAAGTGAAGCTACCACGAACTCATCCTCTGGGTGATGAGCATTTCTCATTGAACTGTCTTCTTGAGGATGGTCTTGCACTGAACAGCTTATCCCCCTGCTTTGCCCTGTTCTTTTCAAGCCCCATGGTCAGGGAGTATAAGCAACTGGCTGGGATAGGGAGTGCACCCCAGAGGTTCGGGGGCAGCTTGCAGCTGGGAGGCCAAGCAAGCCAGACTGGTTTAGAGAAGACTGGTTCAGACCCTCAGTACATGCAAATTATCAGTTAACACTCCAGCTGGCTGGGGAACGGCGGAGAGAAAGCACTTCGATTCCTACTGAGCTCATTACCTTACATTAGTTTCCATGGTCTACTGGCCTGAGCAGGAGAGGGAATTCTCCAAAGCCCTGGAAAAGTGTGTGTATGGAGGTGGGGGGAAGGCTCCCTAAGACAAGGAGATTAAGTTCAGCTTCCGTGAAAAACAAACAAAAAAAGGGCTGTTAATTCTTTAATTCATACTAAGCAAGCACACTCTCTGAGCAGAGAACCGGTTTTTTTAGAGCAGTCTGAGGACCTGAGCCATCTGCCAAAATGCAAATGGAAAGTGAACGGAACAGGTAACAAGAACAGGTAACAATGAACTCCTTGCTTTGCCTCTTCCCCCTTTGCTCAGTGCCACAAGATAAGTCATACACTCAACTTCTCTCTGTCTGCTTTTCTCTTGTGCAAACGGGGCGATGACATAGACTCTCTTCACAGGAAAGCACTAAGTGAGGATTAGCTAAATACCGAGAGCAAATTGCAAGGGTGAAGAAAATGGTCGATAAAACCGCTGATAGATTTCTCCCAGTGGGAGAATCCCTTCGGTGCTCCTTTCATCTGGGTATTATGGGCAGCTTCTACCCCGGCTGTCTCTGCTGTCTTTTCCAGCCTTCCCCTCAGAGCCCTTGCCCCTGAAAGGCTTAAAATTACCAACTGAAATGACTCCTACATTCTCCCACCAATAGCCGCAGTGGCAAGACCCATTTTCTTCTGCACAGGGAGAAACTGAGGCAGGAATTTGGTCAAGTGGTGTGTAATCCTTCCCCGTTCCCATCCAGAAGAAAGCAGCTTTTCAAACCAATTCCGATCTGAGTTTACATTTCACAAACGTTCTGGCTAACAATTTAGTAAGATGCGCATTCAACACTCTTAGAAATGTGTGTGACCCTCACTTGAGGAATTCCACGTTCAACACATGATTGCTTGTCTTCTCATCTACTTTTCTTTTCTTCACACCAGCGTGGATTGCCTTTGAGAGAGAATTTAACCTCTTTTGAACTTAGAACCAATCAGTTGCTTACCCAGTCTGCCCCCAATGGCTTACAGGTCTGATGAATCTGCTTCTTAGTGGGGCACCGACCTTCCACAGACTGCTCATTCTCTAGTTTGGAGCATATTTAAAGAAATCTGTGTATGCGCAGAGGCTTGGACGTGTAGATGTGAGCAGGCTGGGATGATCACGGCCCACACTTTATGTACAGGTGAGGAATCTGAGATACTGAGAAGGCAATGACTTACCTAAAAATTATTACCTCTTCAGGGCCACGGAAGAAGCTAGAACCCAGGGTCTGTACCTACCATTATGGGCTTTTCTCTAGTAATGGAAACTTAACAATTTGGGACCTTCATGAAGTAGAAAAAGAGGTCACATTTATACTAGAGAGCATGGTACCTAGGAACCCACTACTGCTTGTGGCTCGGCTTAATGTGCATGATCGAAGGCTGGAGTCATGTACCTCAGTTTGTTTGCATTTGTATCCAAGGAGTGTAAGATCTAAAGTAGAAGAAAGGAGTGTCCTTTATCAGTCACTCACTTGTCTCAATGTATCGTGTGCCTTATATTTTGATCTTTGTTAGGGCATGGTGGACAGGGGGTTATTCCATGCTGAAGTATTTACATATTGCGACGGTCAGTCTTATGTGTCAGCTGGTCTGGGCCTCAGGATGCCCAGACCTTTGGAGAAACATTATTCTGACTGTATCTCCAAGGGTGTTTTGGATGAAATTAACATCTGAACTGGCACACCACTCCAAGCTCCCGGCTCTCCCTAATGTGGGTGGGCCTCATCCAATCAGTCAAAGACAAACAGAACAAAAAAGCTGAGCAAAGTGGGGACTCCTTCTGCCTGAACACTTGCAGCTGGGACACCCCATCTTTGCCAGCCTGTGGACTCACACTAACACCTGGGCTCTTCTTGGACTGAGACGACCAACTTTTGAACTATAATTTACATCACGGGCTTGCTTGGTTCTCCGCCATCTGGACTGAGATCAGCACAAGTAAGCCATCTGCTTTCCACAGTCTCTACCTTATCGACTGCAGGTTTGGAGTCTTTCCTGCCTCCATGATCCCGTGAAACAATTCCTTATAATAAATAAATAAATAAATAAATAAATAAATAAATAAATAAATAAATAAAGTGATTCACACACACACACACACACACACACACACACACACACATCCTGTTGGTTCTGTTTCTCTGGAGAACCCTGATTAATACCTGTATCTTTTTTGTTGTTAGAGATTTTATTTATTTATTTGACAGAAACCCCACACAGCTAGAGAGGGAACACAAGCAGGGGGAGTGGGAGAGGGAGAAGCAGGCTTCCTGCTGAGCAGGGAGCCTGATGTGGTCTTCATCCCAGTACTCTGGGTTCATGACCCGAGCCCAAGGCAGACGCTTAACGACTGAGCCACCCAGGTGCCCCAATACCTGTGTGTTTTTATACTGGATCCCCACAAAGACCCTCTGCAGTAGATACTGTTGTTATCATGGTGGTAGTTATTACTCTATTTGAAAAATGAGGAAACTACCCTGGGACTAATGAAGTCACTTGCCCAAAGCTCCACATCGTATCCGATAAGAGTCTGATTTCACCCCCAAGCCCTCATGCTCCTTCTCTATGATACTCTCTCTCCTAAAGTGTCATAGGCATTTGCATATTCTTGGACCTAGCCATGCAGTTCTAAGAATTTACCCAAAGTAATAATCATACATATGTAAGTATGATGATATCTCTCAAAACATTTGTAATAGTACAAACTTTGAAACAAATGCTACATAACAGTCATTGGTTAAATGATCTAGGATACAGTTACTCAGTGAAATACTATGTTCATATAAACTATGCTCTCAAGGACTGTTCATTAACCTGGGTAATCATTCACAATAGATGCCTGTAAAAATCATGTCACAGGCCTAAGGAAATGATGACAATGTGATGTCGTATTTTTGGATGGAATCTTGGAATTACATTTGGTTATTACTTTTTCTTAGGCTTGTAACATGTTTTTACTCTTAAACTGACACAGAAAAGAGTAAAAACATAAATGAATTTGAATACAGTGTGAACTTTAGTTAATAATAACATGTCAAAATTGATTCATTTATTTTGACAAATCTATATATTAATATAGATGTTAATAATAAGGGGGACTGGGTGGGATAGATTCTTTCTACTAACCTCATAATTTTTTATGTAGATCTAAAACCATCCTAAATTTTTTTTTTTTTAAATGCATACCCAGGGCACCTAGGTGTCTCAGTCGGTTAAGCTTCTCTCTGTCTTCAACTCAGGTCATGATCCCACAGTCCTGGGATCAACACCCATGGGGAATCTGCTTCTCCCTTTCCTTTTCTGTTTGTGTTCTGTCAAATAGATAAATAAAATTTTTTTTAAAAAAATGTATATCCAGGAGGGTACCCTGTTTGTAAAGAAAAAGAATGTATACATCAGTGCATTCTAATAGTAAAAAGAAAGAAGTCAAAATATTAACAACTATTTTAGATTAGAAAATATGGCCAATTTTCACTTTTCCATTTTCCAAGAATTTCCACTGACTCAATTTCCATTGAATATACACTTTTTAAAATTTTAATTTAAAGAAAGATAATAAATACTATTTTTAAATGTTCACTCCCATTTCTTTCTGTAAGGTCTGAAACTTGGGCCATTAAAATGTTCCTTTAGGGGTGCCTGGGTGGTTTAGTCATTAAGCATCTGCCTTTGGCTCAAGTCATGATCCCAGAGTCCCAGGATTGAGCCCCACATCGGACTCCCTGCTCGGTGGGAAGCCTGCTTCTCCCTCTCTCATTCCCCCTGCTTGTGTTCCCTCTCTCGCTGTGTTTCCGCCACATAAATAAATAAATAAATAAATAAATAAATAAATAAATAAATCACTTTAAAAAATATATTCCTTTAATGCAAAGGCAATTAAAAAATATGCTCCCTAAAGAACATCCTTTATTTTTGGAAATTTTTTTTTAATTTTAATTCCAGTGTAGTGAACATGCAGTGTTATATTAGCTTCAAGCATCCAATACAGTGACTCTACAGTTCTCTCCATTACTCAGTGCTCATCATGATAAGTGTACTCTTAATCCCCTGCACCTGCTTCCCCACCCCCCCACCTCCCCTTGTAACCACCAGTTTGCTAAGAGCAGCCCCTTAAACCTTTATTCCACATCATTCCATTTGCATGGATCCGTTGGGCAATTAAGCTGGCTGTCATTTTGGGAAAAGAGGAAAGTGTCTTCAGAGAGTGTGTGGAGAAGTACACCAGAAAGGAGGAGAGGGACAACCATAGGCCAGTCCTCACCGTTGTCCTTCCTTGCCTTAGCAAAAGGCTTCAGGGACTCCCAAAGGGCAAGACTGTGCATTTTCTTCTGTGTATAGGTGGTCAAGGTATACAAGACGATTTTTGCATAAGTGGGTGTTTTGATCCAAGATAGAAAGAAGTTTGAGTTGATTTTCTAAAATAACTCTCTTACACAGATAAGTCTTAGATATGAAAACACACCTCACCCATTCACTAGGCTGTCTTGTGTTGTAGGGAGGGCTAAACTTGGAGCAGAAGTCGTTGTCTCTAACACCCCATCACTAATTTTTTATGTGACCTTGGAATAAACCCACTAAGCTTAGTCATGTCATGGCTAAAATGAAGCCCTTAGGGGCACCTGGGTGGCTCAGTCGGTAAGCATCTGCCTTTGGCTCACGTCATGATCCTGGAGTCCAGGGATCGAGCCCCACATAAGGTTCCCTGCTTGGTGGGAAGCCTGCTTCTCCCTCTGTCACTCCCGCTGCTTGTGTTCCCTCTCTCTCTGTCAAATAAATAAATAAAGTCTATAAAAAATAAAATAAAATAAAATGAAGTCCCCAGATGAAATCACTGATGTTCTCACTGTGCGGTACTAAGCTTCAAAGTCCCCTATGGGCCAGGTTGGGATTAGATTCCTTGGACTCCCTAACTGGAATGAACCAAAGCACCTTAGCTTTGATCTGTGTTACATAATGGGCTTCTGTATACAATTTTGTCTGAGAGCAAGGATTTTGTTAAACTCTAACATTAAGCGATCCTAAAATTCTGAAAAATGGCTTGAAGTGATGTCAGGGTTCAGACATCTGTTTTTTGGGCAAATCATCAATGCTATCATGGTAGAAGAAGAAATAAGCTACCACGAAAAGGAGCAAAATCAGATTCAGGTGGTTTCAAAAATAAAATATTCTTGCCAAGATAGTCCCTGAAACATTCCTTTCTCTGTCTGGCAGAGCTGACATGGAGGGCATAGTTTCCAGGCATCTCCGTCATGATTCCTGTTATGTATTAAAACCTCCAACCCAATACTTCTGCCTCCTGAGCTGCAAGAGCAACGCAGGTTTACGATTATCCATACCCTTTCCAACCTTGTTCTATGAAATTGGCATTTAGAACGGTAAGAATATATGCTAGGAAAATTTATTGCCCTAGGAAGCAGAGGAGGGCAAATGCCTTATTTCCATTTTGAAGGGAGGTGGTCCAAACCAGCTGAATTCAGCTTTGAGCTGAACAGATGGATCTTGTGTTTTTGTAGCATTTCAACTCTTACCTTAATGCAGACAGGCAAAGACCCAAGCACCAAGGGACAGAGCCAGCAGTGCCAACACTTCCAAGGGTCCTGAAACTAATTCAGGCACTGTGAACCCCCCAAGGCATTGATGATCAGGAGCCTAGTAGAACATCTTAGGATTCTCGCCATAAGAACAGACCATGCTCCACCTTACAGCCTGCCTGGGTCCAAATTGGGCTGAATTCCAATCTCTTGAAACCTTTGAGTTTCTAACTAACTCCCCTATGTTACCTCTCCTGAACCCTGACATTCTAGGCATTATTTACTATTGGAAAGGACAGCTAGGTAACAGGAGAAGGGTAAAAAGAAAACCTGTCCGTTGTGGAAGAGTCTGGGTGAGTTCTCTACTTGTGCCCCCATCCACCCTGGAGCAGATAAACTAAAAGCAATCATGCCTTTCAGCAAATTGAAGAAATTGAAGGCATCTGCTTGAAGAAAGCATTTTTTGTTTGTTTGGTTTTGTTTTAATAAAATTTTATTTTATTTCTTCAGTGTTGAACAAAACTCTACTTGATTGGGTGTTTTCTGTAGTATATTTCTATGAGGAATATGTTCTAAAAAAGTCAGATGTTAGAATTTGCAAAATGCACAAATTACAATCAATTTGTGTTCATTTGATTTTTTTGTGATTTTGACATTCCCTTCAGTGATTCTTTCCTTGCTTCTTCCTTCTATCTGAATCATTATGTTTATTCTATGAAGAGAGCAATTAGCCCCATGTTTATTCTATGGTAGACTTCCTGGAGGTTCTAAATAGGAAAACAATATATGAGCATGCATATTTAAGACCATATAAAGTTTTTAGAAATAACTGCAAATTCTCTAACCTTTCCTCTTACATATATACATGTATCCATGTTCACTTCTCTACCTTTTCTTTTTCCTTTTAATTTTCTTCACATCCCCCCGCCCCCAACCTTCATCCTTATTCAGTTCAATCCCTACATCACAATCCACGTTTTTTTGCTTCTGATCCATTAAAATTGCTCTCACCCTATTGAAAACTCTGGCTGACCAAGAACAAGTTATCAGGGAAGTTCTCAATAGGCCCTTCGTGCACAAAGCTTATTATAGTTTCAGTTTCTGCAGGTTGTGGAATACGTAGCCAGGGAGCGGAGAGTCTGCACTGTGTTCTAATGAGGCGGGGATCAGGATGACCTAGACACTTTCGTGAGTGTTGCTATACTATCAGCATAGCATCATGGTGAAGTCTCTGGAATGAGCCTACTTGGGTTCATACCATGACCGTTGCTTACCAATTATATAATTTTTTAAATAGTTATCTATCCATTTTGAGTCTCATATCTGTCATCTAGAAAAGTATGTCATAATACCTATCTTTGTAATGTCATGAGTACTAAATTATCTTAGTGACATAATGTGTGTTTGACTTTAGTGTTCTGTGTGGTACCAGACTCTAGTAACACTTTAATAATTGTCTCCTTCCTTCCTTCCTTCCTTCCTGCTTTTTCTCCCTCCTTGTCAGTCACCTCTCTCTTCCTTTTCTTTCCTTCCTTCCTCCTTTCCTCCTCTCCTCCTCCCTGCCTTCCCCTTCTTCTCTTTCCTTCCTTCCCTCCCTTTCCCCCTCTCATCTTTCCTCACTTCTTCCCTTCCCTTGTCCATCATTCATTCATTCCTCCCTTCCTTCCTTCTTTCCTCCCTTCCTCCCTCCCTTCCTCTTTTCCTTCCTTCCTTCCTTCCTTCCTTCCTTCCTTCCTTCCTTCCTCCCTCCCTCCCTCCCTCTCTTCCTCTCTTCCTCTCTTCCTTCCTTCCTTTCTGAACGTATATCTAGGAGTGATGAAACGATGGGTATCTAAGACAGTGGTTCTCAATTAGTCTTCTAAGCCCAGCAGTAGCATCACCAGGGAACTTGTTAGAAATGTAAATCCTTTGGCCTTACCCCAGACCTCCTGAATCAGAAACTCCAAGGTGGAGACCCAGCTGTCTATGGTTTAACAAGCCAGCCAGATGATTCGGAATATAAATATTCTGGTGTGAGTTTTTAAGTCATGCAAATGAATCTCGGCGTCCATTAAGGTGAAAAGGGAAAGGCCTTGGCTTACATGGTAGTTGGGCAGTATGACAGGACACAGAAACACTTAGAATTACTAGAAAAACACCATCTTGAGCAGCTTAGTCTGTCAGGGTGTGCCTTCTACTCAAGATGTAAATGAAGAGGAGAAACAGCTCTAGTCTCAGCTGCTCTGTGATTAGTCACTCTCACGTAACTAAACAACATGAGAGTGTTGATCAAGCATGCTCTTGGGTAATTAATTGGCAGTGCAAGTGTGAACTCTCCCCAATTATAATAATAATAAATATTAGAATTCTAGAATTAGAATTAATAAATATTAGAATACTACAGCAAGCATTGGTGAGCAACAGGGAGCAGCTAAAACAGACGGCCTTTTGTTACATCATGAAGGATGTATTTCTCAGTTTTCTGCAGAATATTCTAGAAGGAAATGCACATTGAGGGTGAGAGCTGGAAGAAGACCTGTCTGGTGTCATAGCAACGATAACAACATTAACATAGGTATAGATCTGCAGGAGACTTCATGAAATTGTTTACGTGGCCAATGATTGCATAGAACATTTCCTTCATCCACCTTTCACACATCGCCCCATCTGATATATGTTATCCTTTTTTAACGAATTTCCTTTCTTGGTCTTTGAGAGAATTTGTTAGGATATTTTCAAGTTCTGTTCTAACCACTGGAAAGGAAATGGAAGAAGCTAATACATCCTTGACCTCAGGAGTAAATTTTTTTCACTAAAATACTTTGTGGAGAAGTTGTTCCAATGCCATTCCTCTTAGGAATTTTTCTCTTTATTGTTGTAATCATGTTTATCTTTCCCTTTTATGATTAGGAAAGTGTATTCACCACAAAATTTATTATCAGTCATTGGTATGGTTTTCTATTCACCTTTTCCAAATCAACTGTATTGTGCTTATCTTTAAAAAACTAAATTAATAGCTTTAGGATAAATCCTCATTGTTATTTCATGTTAACCAAAGCCAGTAGAGAAAGCACAGGAAAATGAGATACATGCATCGCTTCTCAGTCAAGAGCCTCAACTAAATGTTTTGAAAGACTTAAAAACAAGAACAATATTTGTTTATCATTCTCAATCACGTAGCAGTTATTGGCCCTGAATGAGGAATGTGTTCATCTGCCACGTAGTTAAATGCTAATCGAATTCTTCTAGGCGAGAGCTGTCCAATAAAAATATAATGTGAGTCACATACGTAATTTAAAAAATTTTAATAGCCAAATTAAAAAAGGTAAAGTGAAACAAGCCAAATTAATTTTGATAATATATTCTGTTTAACCCAGTATATCCAAAATGTTGTCATTTCAATAGGTATCCATGTAAAAAATTTACACTCTTTCTTTGCATAAAGTCTTTGAAACCTAGACACAGACACAGAACATCTGAGTTTGGACTAGCCATGTTTCAAGTTCTTAGTAGTCACCTATGACTACTGGACAGGGCAGTTTTAGACTTATTAAAAGGATAAGCCTATAAGATATACTCTTAGGTAAATTTCCCCCAAATATAACAGCACATCAGAAGAAAATGCATACCCGTACAAATAGTTGACTCAGAGTAGAAGTGTGTTGAATTTGTCAGCTGTAGATTTGTCAGTAATTATACATGTTAAGAAAAAGTTTTCCTATAATCTAAAACTGTTCTTAAAAGGCAGCATTTCAGTTCAGTTGAGAAGTAGAGATACTTAAAGATGAAATGTTTCTGTACCATTCATGCTGAAATTTGATGAGCTCCATCAAGCATTAGATTTCCATGACCCTAAGGCATGCTCTTCATATTTCAGCATTTATAAACACGGAGCACATGGTACAATTAATGTGTATATTCAATGTACTTCTTTTCCTAAAATGTCATGATGTCCTTCTCAACACAGAAATAGTTGTGGGACATTGTGTAGTTGTGTTATTTGAGACCATGTTTTAGCACTCAAGAGATGAATTTCTTAGAGCCTTTATTAGGGATCAGAATACAAGGTGGGAATTTACAAATAAACAATGGAGTTCAAGTGTTCACCTTGAATTAGTGAAGGTGAGGGTGGTAAGGGGCAGCTTTCACTTGAACTCTAGGGAGGATAAATGTATGAGATCTTCGGGTACTTGACCTTATTAATATCTACATACTATTCTACAGACCGTGCTGGAACTGAGTTTCCCATTTGTAAGATAGACAAGCTAATGCTCTCTGGATGGTGAATATGTTCTCTAAAATGGTCCCCAAGATAATGGCTAATACAATGCATTTTCTTCATCACTTCTCTATTCCAAGAGGAATCATGGGTCACTGGACTACATTCATATAAAATAGGACTAGACTCCCAGTCAGCTGGTTCTCTTAGACCAAGTATTTAAATACCCAAAGTACTTAAGGATATATATATATATTTTAAAGATTTTATTTATTTGACAGCGGGAAGCACAGCCAGAGAGGGAACACAAGCAGGGGAAGTGAGAGAAGGAGAAGCAGGCTTCCTGCCAAGCAGGGAGCCTGATGTGGGGCTCGATCCCAGGTCTCCGGGATCATGACCTGAGCTGAAGGCAGTCGCTTAACCAACTGAGCCACCCAGGCGCCCCAAGGATATTTTTTAAATACATTTAGGCAGGAAAGATTTTGGACCCAGAGGAAAGTTGACTGGGACAGAGATCAAAGTGTCGGGGTCTTTGTACATATGCCTGAATTACCCGAAACTATGTATCTTCTGTGGTAATAGTTAGACTCTGATTTCCATGCGGGTCACATTAGTCTTCTGGAAAAGTCAAATCATTTTTAAAAAAGCCAATTCCAATAATACTTCGTGCCAAGGTAAATAAGAGGTTAGAATAGCTACAACCTAAAGTTTGGCTAAAATACCTTATAATAACACAAGCATCTATTCTTTGACATATATGCAAACTGAACACTCTGTATCTCTCTCCACAGTCCAGAAAATCTATGGAATAAATCCTTATCATCTCTTCATACCCAGTTAGTGCTGAATTAATAAAATCCTATTTTATTAGTCCTGATAAACAGATGGAAACATAAAAGCCTCACAGGGACAGCCCACATAGCCCATCGATGGCATCCAAGAACGCGGGGTTCCTGATTCTGCTATTCTCACCTCAGGTAGCAGAGTCAGAGCCTGGAGTCCCTGTCACTTCTCATGCTGTGTTTGGGCCCGTCTAACAGGATGCATGCAGAGAATTTTCAGCACCGAACACTCATCAGACAGAGGCAAGGGACATGTGTTTCTCAGTGGGGTGGGTCGTGTTTTCTTGCATTTAATGGGATTTGTGGGTCCACTTTGCCTTGGGAGAAAGAGGTTGTTTGGGGTTATTATTCTCTAATTTTATGTTGATGCTTCAAGAGAAGGGAAAACTCCAAAAACTTCCTTTTCCATATTTCTGCTTGGGGATCCAGGATAATTTCTGCTATCGGCCTTTTCCAGTGGCTTGCCTAGATTTGCTGGAAGGGATTTGGGGGCTTCTCCAGGCATGGCCTCAAAGTCACTAAGCTCCCTAGGTGTGCCTGCCATCCTTTCATTTCTGCCACTTGATTGGTAAGCGACCGTACTCATCTCTCCTTTTTCTGACCATACCTAAAAATGGGATGATTGGCATGTAGGAATTTGTTGGGTTTTAACCCACAGGAAGGCTCTCTGAATCTCAATCTGCCACTAAAGATGCCTTTGCTATATCCTGTCCTAGTGCAACAATTTCTTCTCAAATCACAGCAGACCTCAACTGAATCCTTTGCCGTGGACCCCAAAATTGAGGGGGAGGGAGAGAGGGTTGGATCTGAATCAAATCGACTATTTTTGAGAATAAGCTAGAGAAGGGACCACATGTCAGATGCTCAAGAGTTGACCTCGTGGTCAGCAGATCAAGAAATGGAAAACATCGACCATAGAGCGGTGGCCAAAGGCAGAAAAAGAACGATTTTACTTGTCCACCTCTGGCTTAGCATTTGTAGTTTCTGGCCAAAGTCTTACCCGTCTCTCAGCCTGGAGCTTCTGTCTTTAAAAGGGAAGGTAATTGCCGGCAGCTAGAGCTCACGGACATGCCGCGCGATGAGTGAGGTCATGTTAACAAAGCCTCGGGAAGAAAGGCAATGTGAAGCGGCAGGGTTATTACTGTTCCAAGACATTTTCATAAAAGCAAAACTTAAGTTCAGCGTGATGATTAACAAGCTATTAGAACCTAGTTATTGATTCCTCTATCTTTAGAGTAGCTAATGCAGTACAGACCACAAACCCAAAGCTTTCCTTCTTCCTGTGTGCCTGTGCTTTGTGATGGCGCTTTCCTGAGGAAAATGCAAATCACTGAACACAGGCAGTGGGACATCTTTACAGGCAGGTGCTGGGAGAGAGGAAAAACACCTCAGTTGGTCGTGGGCTTGATTAATTTTTGCTGATAACCAAGATTCTTGCAGATACATGGGAAATCACATCATACAGAGGAGAATGAAAAAAGTAAAGCATTAATGCAAACTTCCTTACTCTGAAGTAGCTTGTGTTTTCATTCTATGTGAATTATATTCATACATATTAAATATGTTGTTTCATTATTTGGTCTCTGTTCCTATCCTATTCCTCACAAATAACTGCATCACTGATGGTTTCTCCTGTCAATTAATATAAAGACCAGTATTGTTTTTATCTGGTGTGGATGGTAATTACTATTGATGAAGCCATTTAACTGATCTCCTATTGATGGACACCGAGGGTGTTTACAGTATGTTTGCTTTTGTAAATAGTGCTCTGATGAACTTCATGCATGCATCTCTGAGATGTGGGCCAATTTTCTCTCTGAGATAAATTTCTGGGAGTGGAATGGTTGAATCAGAAGATTTAGAGATGTGTCTTTAAACATAGTGCCCCTCTCCCCACCAGAAGGGTCATACCAGATGCCTCTCTGCCCACACTACAATAGTGTGCCTGCCCCTGTCTTCCCACATTGGCTACTGTCGATGTTTTTGATCTTCACCAAACTGATAAGGAGATGGAAGAAGGTCTAACAATTTTTACATTACATGCTAGCCATGCCTAACAGGCTATAATCGAATTCAGTTGTTACGTGTCAGGGGACCTGGTTTAACTCATAGCATACTGTTTGAATCTGCATAATAACCAACTATGATATAATGAGACTTTCCATAGTTTCGAAAAAGAAGCCAAACTTTCCCGTGGTTTAAATTACTCTGTTGTTGATGCTCCCAGTGTGCTAGGTCATCTGGGAAGCTCTTTGGAGGTGCCCCAGATGACCCAGTGCAGTTTGCAAGTGCCTCCCCGTGAAAGGAAGACCATCCTCAAGAGGAACAAACTCTACAACAGAGATGGTTCATTGGGTGGCCTGCAGCATTTGAGTCACTAGGACGTATTGATCCTCTTCTCTTCAGCATTAATATTTTTAAAGTTTCAATTTTGATGTGTTTTAAAGGTTATTGTCTCCAGGACAGGTCATTGAAGAGACCTCACACTTCATCAGAAGCAATTTCATCTTCCTGACACAGCCACACACTAGGCAACGTATTTCTCCTTGCACTGATGGATTATGCCAAGATTTACAAGGCCTGGTCTACATGAAAGCAAACACATGTTTGGGCAAAGTTTCAAATAAGTCCAAGATACAGGGTCAGCATTATCTTGATGTAGAAGTCAGGCCTTTCCCCTCTTCTGCCTGTGCCAGAGACCATCCCCTCAATACACACTAACACAGATGTACATACCAGCTTTCTTTTTAAAAGTATCTTCTTGAGATCTTTGCTTTAGACTCAATTTTCCATGAAGATACCCATGATTGACTTACTGTGAGTGTTACTCTTCTGGGAAGTTCGTTTACCCAGAGTTTTTCAACTGGTTGTCAACTCATCAGTTTTGAACCCTGCCATAACACATTTTCCTCACAGTCCTCAGGAATGTGCAGGAAGTACAATAATGAGGAAAGAGAAAATTATCATGAGCAGTATTTGGAGACCTGGTATTTGGAATTCTAGAAGTTTATGTCTCCTGCCCGGTTCCTATGCCCTCTTTCTAGATAACTGTCAAGCAGCAAACCTAGTATTGACAGCTGACTTGGTTCACTGGGTCTGGACAGTACATCCATATGCCTCCTCTTGGTGCCTCAAATTCTTTTCTGTGACTGAGAGTGAGCATTGTCTCCTCCAGGCTATTCCTTAAACTTCTGTGTCCTTTGTATTCCCGTCATCTCCCCATTTGTGGCGTCTGCAATATGTCACACTAACTCTATAATGAAGGACCAGTGTGAGTAGGACACATTGAAAGGCGTTCGTCCCAGGCCTCTAGGGCCAAGAAGTCCCACACCAACCAGAATGTGCTGAATCATTGCTAGCCTTCAGCAGGGGCCACATCCAGCCCTGACTCAATACACTTCGCTATGATTTCTCAAAGTATCTTCATATTGAATGTTAATTAAAGGTACTCATTTTGGGCATTCAGTCATATCAAAAGCACTGATCTTCAATTTTGTGGTGAGGAATCAGGAAAATCTGGTAAACAAAGACTGAGATGAGGTGTTAGAACTTTGGTGCACAGCGCATGTTAGAGTGAGTCAGGAGACTTGATGGCAGTCCCAGATCTGCCTCTTATGAGTTTCAGAATCTCGAGTAATTCAATTAATATATTCGAGCATTGGTTTCCTCAGCAGTGGGATGCATTAAAGGTAACCAAGTAATATGTAATTGTTCCTGGCATTATATGTGACACATTGCAGATGCTCATTAAAAGATGGCTATCATCTGAAGGAATTTTGTGTTAGGAAAGCCATCAGACTGTTTACAGAGGAGTATTGACTTATGTGATTTTGAATTAAAGAAATTTTTTTGCCCTAAATTGTCCCATAAGATGATTCAACCCAGGAGAAAATATAGTTACATCTTGGTACAGTTTCTATCAATTCAGACTAGACTCTTTTTACTTATTAAGGTCTTCTTAAGTTTTGGTGGTGATTTGTCTTTGTTTGGACAATGAATCAGAATTGGATATTAAAAGCTTATTTGTAAATTTGCAAAAAAAAAAGAAAAGAAAAAGGTGGCTATCATTATGATTTAAGCCCTCTGTGGCTTTATGTTTCTATGATTTACTCTAGATCAGAAACATTTCTGTAGCCCATGTTGGCTAGACAGGTACTACTGAATGCCAACGACGTTAAATGGATGTTAAATCTAAACTGAGAAAAGAATAAAAGAAAGCATCGGAATGCATTTTTTTTTTCTTGGAGTAGCATTCATATCAGTTGCCAATATTCATTGGTAAAGAACAGGTTAGATTGTCAGTTTTCTTAATAGCTGTCATAGAGTCCTGCTTAGAAAGTAGTAATTCTATCTCCATATTGATTTTTGCCCAGTTTTATTGAGATGCAATTGATTGTATAAGTTTAAGGTGTATGGCATTATGTCTTGACCTACAGGTAATTGCAAAATAATTACCACAATAAGCTTAATTAACAACCATCATCTCATGTAGATACAGAAAGAAAGAAGAGAGAAAGAAAGAAAGAAAGAAAGAAAGAGAGAGAGAGAGAGAGAGAGAGAGAAAGAAAGAAAGAAAGAAAGAAAGAAAGAAAGAAAGAAAGGTTTTTTCCCCTTGTGATGAGAACCTTTAGGCGCTATTCTCTTAGCAACTTTAAAATATACCATATTGCATTTTTATGTTTCCTAAATAAGTCTACGGGGAAATGTGAAGGCCATCAGTGAGTGTGATTTCACCAGGATAAGACTCTTATTTATAAATTGTTAGTATGGCTAAGGGTGTCTGTTTTAGATCAGAAGTCAACAAACTACAGCCACTGGCCAAAACCACCCCCTTCAATCTGCTGGGGTTTTTTCTTTGTAAATAAAATTTTATTGGAATACATTCAGTTATTACATCTCTGGCGGCTTTCGTGTTACCTTGGCAGAGTTGTTTAATTGCAAGAGACACGGAGACCATGTTGCCCACAAAGCTGAAAACCCGTACTATCTGACCTTTTACAGAAAAAATTTTGTCAACCCTTAATTTAAATTATACTAGCATTGTCTCTGATTGAATAGGTAGTGGCTGATATCAGCATGTAAATTTTAAACCACTTAAGAGCACATAACAGAGGCTTAAGTTAAAGTATATGCGAATTTATTTATTTGGAATAGGAGGGAGAATGAGCCTGATACCATCATTCTTGTGTGGATGCAGACATAGAAGTAGGATTGGGAGCTAGAAGATGAAATTGAAGTCCCTTTCATGAGAACACACCCAAGGAAAACCATCCCACCATGATTTTAAGGAAACAGGATTATGACTCCATAATGGCTGTGGAGAAGCATAAAATAAAGGTGTTTTCTGCACGTGTGATGGTAGGGGAGAAAAATTTAATAAGTAGGGGCAATAAGAATTTATTCCATATTGAGGGAATCTGTTTTGGAGCCCAGACCAAATGGACTGTGAAACACAAAATGCAAGGTCAATTTAGGGGAGCTCATTTAGGAAGAAATAACAACTCAACAGATATCCAGAGCAGAGAGAGGAGAGAATGTTCACCAGTCACCTTTGGTTGCCTGGTCGTATCAATGATGGATGTGTGCATGATTCAGTGCACCATGTAAAAAAAAAAAAAAAAGATCCAAATTCATTTTTATCAGAACTAGAGGGAAAAAAAAAATAGTTCAGATGTTTGAAACTTTTCTGACGTAAAATATTGTGTAATTCATAAACAATTCTTTGTGTTTTAGTTCATAGTCTGTCCAGAATATAGGGCTCGCTAGCTACCCTCATGCATGAGACAATTGCTCCTTGGTGTGTTTGTTTGTGGAGTGGTAAACATCACCCTAGAGGATGTTTAAGTTTGTGAACAGGATGAATTGGTGAATATGGATGTGGCAGGTGCTGTCACAGGGTCCTTCTCTCTCTGATCACCATCCCCCCCCCCCCCGCCCCTGACTCCATACCGCACATGCGCACTGCCGTCCCACACCGTGACATTGGGCATACCGTCTCCGCGACACACAAAGCCTCTGCCTGGGACAAACTTTGTCAAGCGCCTACCAGGCTGTCAGCATGGGCTTTGGAGAGATAGTGACATCGTTAGGCCTGACATACACCATAATGTCAGCATGGCAGAAGTGGAAGATTCTACTTACCCGATAAAGATCAGTTGCTGTTTCCTGTCTTGACCAAAGTTGAGCAAACGCGGAGGTCATCTGTGTTTATATTAACCATGCAGGAGTTACACTACATTTTCGCAACAACATCAGGTCATTATTTATCCACTTGTCCTTTTTTTTTTTTAATCATTCCTTTGAACTGCCTACATTTGCTTATCATGATATTTCTACATGTGTAAACAGCCCAAGTGTGGCTGTTCTATTTCTCTAAATAGAGTCTTAAGTCATTTTATCATCCAACAAGTCCTCAGAATGCACCCATCTGTTGCCCTTCCACATGTGGTGTAACTTTAACTCTTTAAGCCTGAAGAAAAACTAGATAAACCATTGTGATGTTCATTTGTTACTTATCCCTACCACACTGTTCTCCGATATATCGTCTTCCCTGAAAAACCACAAGGAAATGATTAAATATCTCTTTCTTTTGAAATGGGATTAAATATAATGGTTTCTTCCCCTCTGCTTAGTGATCTTTCTGGTTTTCTGTTGCCCTGATTATTTTCCCTGGGATCACAGCCCTCAAAACCTTTTCTTACAAACTCAAAAGAATCTTTGCAGATGTAAAGTCATAGAGCCTCATCGGCTGCCTTCCTCATGACCCATGGGCACATCTCCATAGCAGTGGAGCCGATGCAAAAAGCGAAAGCCTGTTTAGAACCAACAACCTTGTAAATTTGCCAATCATTCTGTTAGATTTCATTGCATGCAGTATTAGATTTTCTTGCATGTGCATTTTGGGTAACTGACTATTGGTGGACCTCTTTTCAATCTTTCCAACTACCTTCAATTTGATAGCTCCTTTAGCAATAAAGAAAAAAGGAAAAGCAATTCAGCTTTGAATCCCATGATGAGGCAAATCACAATTGATCAACTGATTATAAGATAGTTCAAGGCACCTGGGTGGCTCAGTCAGTTAAACATCTGCCTTCGGCTCAGGTCACGATCCCCAGGTCTGGGGATGAAGCACCACATCAAGCTCCTTGCTCAGTGGAGAGCCTGCTTCCATTCAGTTGGAATAGGCTGCCTTGTTCTGTGCTAAAACACTACCCAAAGTCTTGGCAGTTTACAAAAGCCAAAATTTGTTTTTCGATTACACGGTATGCTCAGTGAGTATTAGCAGGTGATTCTGCTCCATGTTGTCACCTAGATGGGACCCGAGCCAATAGCGGAGTCTCTTTAAATACTGCTGTCCATTACAACACAGGCCAAGATAAAGGTAGACCTCGGTCATAGGACAGACTATGACTTAAGCTCCTGTCTGGATATCATACAAGTCACTTCCATGCCCATGTCCATTTCAGTGGGAGACAAGTCAATCCAAATCTGACTTCAGTGCCTTGGAGGAAATATAATTCCATGCCCAGGAAGGGAAGCAGGTATGGATGAGTAGTAATGAAATCCACCCCTCCACCCAACCCAGGTGTCAATGCTTTATTTGAGTGAGTTCTTTTTTCTCCTCTCCTCTTCCTCTTTCTCCTCCTCCTC
>PITA01020531.1:0-34688 GCA_004023965.1 Spilogale gracilis | reverse complement strand
TTTGAAGAGTTTTGATCAGGAACGGATGTTGTATTTTGTCAAATGCCTTTTCTGCATCAATTGAGAGTACCATGTGGTTTTTCTCTCTTCTCTTATTGATTTGTTCTATCACGTTGATTGTTTTGCGAGTGTTAAACCACCCCTGCATCCCTGGGATAAAACCCACCTGGTCATGGTGGATAATCTTTTTAATGTATTGACCACAACCTCCTTTAAATAACATGTTTAATGGTTGCATAACATTCCACATAGAGTCAGCTTTGCTTTTGTTCCCAAATTAGTAAAGCAGGAATATAAAACTTATGCATAGCAAGATGTCTTCAGAAGATGGGAGTGGATGTAGTGTATCTCATCATAGCTTCTCTTGCTCTGTACTCATCCAAATGTGGTACATATTATCAGCTGACACTCTATAGTAGGTCTCTAGATCTGGAAGGTTTCACAATCCTTTTACCATGCATTTGTTTCCTTGGAAGAATTTACACCAACTTCAACTTTTGTTGAAGATACTACAACACTGAACTTTCCTGGAACCACACTCACCAAGAATAAGTGGTGTCTTGTCTTGGAGGCTGTGTGTCAGTTATCACTTTATTGCCTTGCAATTACAAATTCACTCTTTATTGACTATTCTGAGAAAATGAATGTAGGCCCTTTAAATATTTTTCAAAGATTTTATTTATTTATTTGACAGACAGAAACACAGTGAGAGAGGGAACACAAGCAGGGGGAGTGAGAGAGGGAGAAGAAGGCTTCTTGCTGAGCAGGGAGCCTGATGTGGGGCTTGATCCCAGGTCTCCGGGATCATGACCTGAGCCAAAGGCAGTCGCCCAACCAACTGAGCCACCCAGGTGCCCCAAATAATTTTTCTTTACCACATGGTACTATGTTAAGCTTTGTTAGTAGAGAGTGCTTGAGAGACATTGCAAGAGAAAAAAAATTGCTTCCCACTCTGGGCTGTTACTTAGAGAGGCTCTTGCAGTGCCTGTGGCTTCTCAAGCACCTGGCTCCTGCTGTGCGTGGTAGCCAGCAGCAACCAGTGACCAGCAGCTTACCCTTTTACCTCATCTTGATGGTTTTATAGTGGAATGCCTTCAGTGAGACATCTCCCTGTAAACAGCTTCCCAACACCCTAGAGAATGTACTTCCAGTAAGTTCCAGACGGTAGATTTCCAGTAAGTTTGATTAACATGGCACTGTGGCAATTTTTCTGCTATTCATTGAGTCTTGATGCCCTCTTCACTGAAGTCTGGATTTTAACCCTGGTTGGTGAAGTCTTGTGTCCTTCCTTGGGCACTGTATCTCAGCCCTGAGAGGTAGGGGATGCTCCCTATTCCCATATTTAGAATTCTTTTTACTTCTTAGTAGCCAATTGCTTTTTACTCCAGTCTCCTAATATAGTTAATAACTGTAGGAAACATTCCTGTTCAAATTACTGTGCTGTGTTTTTCTCCTGATTGGACACAGGCTGATAAAGGGGAGAGCTAGGGTGAGAGGCCAGATATTTCTGTCCCTACCTTTCAGTATGATTGAAAAACCACTTCCCTCATTAGTGTATTCCCCAACTCTTAGCCTTCCTGAGCCCCAAACTCTTCATTTGTAAAATAGTGTTAAAAATGGTATCTGTCTTGAAAAACCATGAGAGACTCTTAACTATAGGAAACAAACAGAGGGTTGCTGAAGAGGGGTGGGAGAGGGGATGGGGTAACTGGGTGATGGACATTAAGGAGGGCATGTGATGTGATGAGCACTGGGTGTTATACACACTGATGAATTATTGAACACTACATCTGAAAATTAATGATGTACTATATGTTGGCTAATTGAATCTAAATAAAAAAGTATTATCTGTCTCATGAGGTTCTTGTGATGGTTAAAATAATACATATAAATTATTTGAAACATTGCTTGACACATAATAAGTACTCAGTAAATGTTATCTGTGAGTATAGTTGAAGCTGTATGTATTGGACATAGATTTTGGTTGGAGGACCACAAGTACAAATCCAATTATTAACAAAAGAATATACCACAGTATACTTACACATTCTCACATGGTAGGCATTTGGTTGCTTTTACTATTTTAATATAATAAATAATGCCATGAACATTTTTCTATATAAAACCAATTTACTCTGTTTTTTTTTCCTTTATGGGGGAGATGGAAAATCATTTAGTCTTAGGAAAGTGCTTCACTAACAGGAGTTATGGCTTGACCCAATAAGAGAAATAGAATTAGGAAGTATAGAATAAATCATCTTGAGAATCTCAATGACTCTGAGATTTTTGCCAATTTCTCAAGAACCTCTTTCTGATTCTGCTCCTTAACTTTTGACAAAATTAAGTTTTTCTTTTCCTTTTCTTTTTTTTTTAAAGATTGTATTTATTTATTTGACAGAGAGAAACACAGCTAGTAAGGGAACACAAGCAGGGGGAGTGAGAGAGGGAGAAGCAGACTTCCTGCCGAGTAGGGAGTCCAATGTGGGGCTTGATCGCAGGATCCTGAGATCATGACCTGAGCCAAAGGCAGACACTTAATGATTGAGCCACCCAGATGCCCCCAAACTAAGTTTTTTTTTTCTTTTTTAAAATTTTCTTTTTTTTTTTTATTTTTCAGTATTCCAATTTCATTGTTTATGCCCCACACCCAGTGCTTCATGCAATACATGCCCTCAATACCCACCAGGTTTTTCTTAAAGCAAAGTTTGAGGTATCACAATTCCAGACTTCAAATTATATTACAAAGCAGTAGTAATCAGAACAGTGTCGTCTGGGACAAAATTAGACACATAGATCAATGGAATAGAATAGTAAACTCAGAAAAGGACCACAACTATATGGTTAATTAATCTTTGGCAGAGAAGGAAAGAATATCCAATGGGAAAAAGACAGTCTCTTCAACAAATGGTCTTAGGAAAACTAGACAGCTACATGCAAAAGAATGAAACTGGACCACTTTCTTACACCATACACAAAAATAAACTCAAAGTAGATTAAATATCTGAATGTGAGACCTGAAACTGTAAAAATTGTAGAAGAGAGCACAGGTATTAATGTCTCTGACAGGCCACTGTAACATTTTTCTAAATATGTCTCCTGAAGCAAGTGAAACAAAAGCACAAATAAACTACTGGGACTATATCAAAATAAAAAGCGTCTGTATAACAAAGAAAATAATCAAAAAAACTAGGAGGCAAACTACTGAATGGGAGAAGATATTTGGAAATGACATATCTGTTCAAAGGATTAATATCCAAAATATATAAAGAACTTACAACTCAACACCCAAAAACCAAATAATCCAATTCAAAAATGGGCAGAAGGATTGAACAGACATTTCTTCAAAGAAGACAGCCAGATGGCCAAGAGACACATGAAAAGATGTTCAACATTACTCGCCATCAGGGAAATGCAAATCAAAACTACAATATCATCTCACTCATGTCAGATTGACTAAAATAAAAAACATAAGAAACCAGTACTGGTGAGGATGTGGAGAAAAAGGTATCCTCTTGCACTGTTGGTGGGAATACAAAGTGGTGCAGCTACTATGGAAAACAGTATGGCAGCTCTTTAAAAAGTTAAAAATAGAACCATCCTATGATCCAGTAATTGTACTATTTACCCCCAAATACAAAAACAATAACTCAAAGGGATACATGCACCCCTATGTTTATAGCAAGCATTATATACAATAGCCAAATTATGGAAGCGGTCCAGGTATGCATCAATAGATATATGCATAAAAAGATGTGATACATACACACACACAAGGGAATATTATTCAGTCATAAAAGATGAAACCTTGCTGTTTGCAATGACATGGATAGAGCTAGAGTATGATGCTGAACAAGATAAGTCAGAGAAAACCAAATGCCATATGATTTCACTCATATGTGGAATTAAAAAAAAAAAAAGGAAACAGAGAGAGAGAGAGAAACCAAGAAGCAGACTCTTAACTATGGAAAACAAACTAGTGGTTACCAGAAAGGAGGTGGGTGGGGAGATGGGTGAAATAGGTAATGGGGATTAAGCAGTGCACTTGTGATGAGCATTGGATGATGTGTGGAAGTGTTGAATCACTGTATTGTACGCCTGAAACTAATATAACACTGTATGTTAACTACACTGGAATTAAAATTAGAAAACAGAATAAAACTAAGTTTCTCTTTTTGGGGAAATACCAGTATCTAATAAACAGTAAATCATCCTGTCATAATTCTTAGAATGTTTTTGGTTATAAGTTAAGTACCTAGGAGGTACCCATTCTGAGTTAATCAAATAAATCAATATTTATTAGGTTGTCACATTGTTCCAAAATTAAACAATTTTGGAATATAATTTCAGAAACAACTTAATAGTATGTAACCTTAGATGATTTGTTTTAACCTCTTTCAGCTTTAGAACAATTCTTTTGGTCTTTCTGAGACTACATTTCTTCACAAGTAAATGGAGATAATAATGCCTATGTTAATTCATCAATTAATTCATTTATTCAATAGTTATCTATTGTGTTCCTTCTCTGTGCAGATACTCTTCTAGGTGCTTGGGTGCATCAGTGAAAAATAAAATCTCTGCCCCAAATGACCTTATATTAAAGTGGGGTGGTAAGGAAGGGGAAAGGTAATAAATGATAAACATAATACTTAAGTAAATCATATGACAAGTTGGAAGATAATAAATGCATAGAAATATATATACTTGGAAATAAAGGAAAAGAAGGATCAAATATGTTTGGAAGGATTGGCTGTTAATTTTTTGGATCTGTTAATAAACACATTCTGGTTTTTTTTTTTAAAGATTTTATTTATCTATTTGAGAGAGAGAATGAGAATACAAACAGGCAGAGCAGTAGGCAGAGTGAGAGAGAGAAGTAGGCTCTCTCCTGAGCAGAGAGCACAATACAGGGCTTAATCCCAGGGTCCTGGGATCATGACGTAAACTGAAGGCAGATGCTTAATTGACAGCCACCCAGGCGCCCCACATTTTGTTCTTTATTGAAGGAATGTACTGTAAAGAGCATGTTTCTAGAAATTATAAAGTATATTAATAAATTTTCCAATCTAAAGAATGCTAATGTAATAGACAATTCACAATTGCTTTTTTATTAGCTTTCACTAGAAAGGATTGGATTTTCTAAAGGATAGTTATGATAGGCCTCTTTGAGGTAGCATTTGAGCAAAGATTTGGAGGTGGTAAGGCAGTTAGCTATCTAGCTATATGGGGAGACGTATTCTAGGTAAAGAGGAGAACAAGTACAAAGACCCTAAAGGTGGGAACAAATCAGGCATGTTGAGGAACAGTAAGCACACTGTGGTTGAAGCAGGGTGAGTGAGAAGGTAAATATAGGTAACAAATCTCAAATCATGTTGGATCCTCTAGGCCATTCTCAGAGCTTTGGTTTTTACTCAGTGAAATGGAGAGTCATGGAGGGTTTTTCACAGAGGATGAATGTGATTAGGCTTATACTTTATCAGAGTTATGCTGGGTCTTGAGTGAGGGTAAACTCTGGGTGTGAAGAGACTTATTACAGCTCCATCTCCTTCCTGTTCCTTGCCACATGATGGAGACAGCATGGCAGCTGAAAATGTGGGCATGAGAGGGTGTTCAGGGAGCCATACAGAGGCATGGACTAGGGTTGGGGACATACAGACTGTGGGCCAGGAGCAGAGAATGCTTCAGAGAGTGGGCAGTTTGGAGGTGGTAGCCAAAAAGATGCCAGCATGGTAGAGGGTTCACTATATCAAGCAAATTAATTACTTGTATAAGTAAATATACTGGATAATGGGAGCCAAGTGTCACTGCTGGAAGAGGAGTTTATGAGCATAGAAAGGGGAAAGGCTAATAGGAACTCTAAAGTGTTGGATTGGAATTGGAGGTATCAGAATGAGCTCATGGTCTCCATTTCTCTTGCTTTCTGTGTGTGTGTCTTTGAGTATACATATACAAATCTCTTGCTCTGTCCACTGAGAGGGCTTAGAGGCAATGGAACCCTAAGAACAACGAGTACAAGAAGCACCCAGATATTGGTTTCTAAATACCATCCTGTACTAAAAGAAGCCAGAGTCCTTGGAGAAATGGCCAACAGTTGATTCCAGGATAGGAGGCATGGAAAGTGTCATATGGGCTCAGAATACCTTCTTGTGCTGTAAAATAAGGAAATACTCAATGAATATGTGGACATTAAAGGACATGGGGTTCCCACTAGCCAAATCAGGGACAACTTAGCTTTAAAAATATGATAATAAAGGATTACAACCCATTGAATAAAGTGGGAATTCGTGAGTCCCTATAGAGAAATAAACAAATGAAAAGGGAAAACTTGTCCTTGCTGTAGAATGCCAACTAATAAGTGTAGAAGGAATCATGTAAATAGAGAATCACCATTCGGCAACCTTCACAGATGTGGCTGATTTTGTGAAGATTTCATGAGGAACAGGGCATTTTGGTATAACCTACGAATAGCTCCCCATAAAATATTAGGCAATTACAAAAGGGAATAAATGGTGAAGTTAAGTGGAGAAACCTGGTCGACATCAACATGACCAAGTGACCAAGGTTAGTATCACCATTGTTGTATGGATTGGTGTGTGCTTTTTGACATGATGCACTGAGAAGAGCATGGCATGGCATTGTTTGTTGGAATTCTTGCCAAGAGTGAATTGCCTGAGTCTGATCATGAGAAAACATCAAATGTTCCATGTTGGAGGTTGTTATCATCTGAATGTTTATGTCCCTCCAAATTTACATACTGAAACCCTAAAGCCAACATGGTATCAGAAGGTGGGACCTTTGGGAGGTGATTAAATCATGAGTGGAACCTTCATGGATGAGATCAGTACTGGCCTTATAAAAGAGGCTCTGGAGAGATTTCCTAAATCCCTTCCACCATATGAGGACACAGTGAGAAGGTGCTTACTATGAACCAGGAAGAGCACCTCACCAAAATATGACCATACTGGCACCTCGATCTTGGACTTCCCAAGAACTGTGAAGAATAAATGTTTGTTGTTTTTAAGCTACCCTGTCTTGGTCAGCCTGAAGCCTGCCTGAAAGGACTAAGGGAGAGGTCATCCTACAGAGTGTCTAGTACATGAAAGATGGGGAAAGACTGAGGACTTGTTCCAAGGCAAATGTGTTATAATTGCTAAATGCAACACATGTTTTTGAGAGGATCCTGGCCCACAGAGGAAAAAGAGCATTCTTGAGATAATTAGCAAAATTTGAGTGAGATTAGATGGTAGTGTTGTATTGTTATTTCCTAATTCAAAGAGTTATAGGCTGGTTATATAGAAGGCTATATTTGTTTTTGGAAAACACACATTAGAGAATTCTTGGGGTAATAGAACTTGCTCTGAGAAAGTTCAGAATATAGGGGCACCTGGATGATTAAACATCTGACTCTTGATTTCGGTTCAGGCCATGATCTCAGGGTCATGGGATTGAGCCTTACATCAGGTTTCCCACTCAGCGTGGAGTCTGCTTGGGATTCTCTCTCCCTGTCCTTCTGCCCCTCCCCTTGCTCTCACAAAAAATAAATAAAATATTTTTTAAAAAGAGTTCAGAATATGTAGTTTAAATTTTTTCTTTTTTAAAAAAAGATTTATTTTACACACAGAGAGAATGTGAATGAGGCGAGAGACAGAGTGGGTAGAATCTTCAAGCAGACTCCCTGCTGAGTGCAGAGCCCAACATGGGGCTTGGTCTCACCACCCACAGATCATGACCTAAGCCAAAATCAAGAGTCAGATGCTCAACTTGTTAAGCCACCCAGGCCCCCCTAAAAATAATTTCAAAATAGTTTAGTTTTCTTTCTTTTTTTCTTCTTCATTGTCATCATCTGCTTTTTAGAGAGCACGTGTGCAAAGGAGTGCAAGGAGAGGGAGAGGGAGAAAGAGAGAATCTTAAGAACAGGCTCCATACCCAGCATGGAGTCCACCACAGGGCTTGACCTCACAACCCTGAGATCATGACCTGAGCCATAATCAAGAATCCAATGCTTAACTGACTGAGTCACCCACGTGCCCCTAAAGTAGGGGTTTTTTTGTTTTTGTTTTTGTTTTTTCTAAAGTAGTTTTATTTCTAAAAGAAGGCTTTTGGAGGTGAGAGATGATGATTTAGACCAGGGAGCTGACAATGGCATTGGTGGGAAATGGCCAAATTCTAGATATATTTTGAAGATAGAACCAAAGATGCTTTCTGATGACTCGGACATAGGTTATGAAAGAAAAACAGAATGACTCCAAAATGTTTGGCTTGAGCACCTGAGTTATTAGGATTATTGCCAAATGGCATACAGTCTGTGGGTGGGCAGGGGTTTTTGTTTTTTGTTTTTGCTTTTTAAGATCGAGAATTCTACTTTGGAACTCTGTATGGAATTTGAGATACTCACTAGACATCCTAATGAAGATGTCAATTAGGCAGTTAGATACCAGAATCCGGAGTTCAAGAAGAGATCTAGGCTAGAGATGTAAACTTAGAAGTTGTCAGCAAGCAGATGGTATTTAAAGTCATAAGGGGATGAGATCACCAAGGGAGGGAATGGAGATTGACTAGAAAAGAGGACATTCGCAGGACTGCTTGGCAGGGATTTTTTAGCCTAGGTACACTCACTGAAAAATTATTCAAAAATATCCAACTATGTAAAAATCCATGTCTGAATCCCAACATTGTTTGTCCTCAAAGAACTAACCGTTTGACACATGAAAAGTGTCAAAATTAAATATTAAAATTAAAAATTGAAAGACATATTATAAACATTAAATTTACATCGTATTTACTATGTGCCAGGTACGGTGCTAAGTCACATTTAATAGTCACTTCATGGGGCACCTGGGTGGCTCAGTTGGTTAAGCAACTGCCTTCTGCTCAGGTCATGATCCCGGAGACCCCGGATTGAGTCCCACATCGGGCTCCCTGCTCCGGGGGAAGCCTGCTTCTCCCTCTCTCACTCCCCCTGCTTGTGTTCCCTCTCTTGCTGTGTTTCTCTCTGTCAAATAAATAAAATCTTTTTAAAAATGTTAACTTCAACAATGAGGAAGGTAATATACTACTTTTCATATGCGGGAAGTAAAACTTAGAGAAGTTAGAGAATTTGTCAAGGCCTCACAGCTAGTAAGCAGTATAGCTAGAGTTCATGCCCTTGTGGTCTACCTACGCAGCTTTCCATTTTAGTGGCTGTGTTACCTGCCTGAAGTCCTGGAGAAGGGCAAAAAGGGACTGTAATGGGGCTTAAGATTGCTCTTGACTGGCAGAAACAACCAAACCAGACCAACATACTTACACACACGTGCGCGCACACAGTATCAGAAGATTTAGAGAATTTGAGAAAATTCCTTTCCCCAGAATGACTGTCTCTCACTTACTGGGAGTGTCATTTCTTACAGAGGGGTTCTAGAAACTGGTACAATGGAGAGAGGACTGTAGGGCAGTAAACACATGTTTCTAAGGACCACAGTCCAATAAAGGGCAGTAGAGAGAGTATCCCGGGCTCCAAAGATAACCAGCTGCTCCCAGATTCTGCATGACCAACCCTGTGTTTTTAAGAACCTTGCCTTTCCTGAAATTCCCTTCTTTTGGCTTGCTGTTATTTGCCACTTTTACAAGCTACTGAACCGCATCACTGGTGTGAACAGTTTCAAAGCTTACATATTTCTTCTTGTAATCAGTTTAGTCGATCTTGTAACTATAAAGAGTGAGATGGTAAATCCCAAGCTCCCATTCTGAGTCAGAATTTATGACAAGAACAACATGCTTGTGCCCAAACAGAACCATGCATGTATGGTAATATGGCACTTGAAATTTATGTACTTCCTTTTATCCAAGGAACAGAAAGTGCTTCTATAAAATGGATTGAGAGCCAACTGTCTACAGCAGACGATGAGAACAGTTCAAAATAAGACTACTGAAGGACTCATTTAATTTCTGCAAGGCCAAGGGTCATGCTAACTAACCATGTTTCCCAATGTTTTACAGAAGTGATTCCAGGAGGCCACTGCCATTTTAACCCCAGCTCAGCAGTGATAAATTTAACTGCATTTTTGCCTACTAGTTGTGTAATTGAAGACATTTCTTCATCACTGCTATTTGGTGTTGGTTGCCATACGGGACTAGCTCCTGGTATTTGCTGAGATTGTCAGCAGAATGAATCCAAGTCATTCCCTTCCATCGACTAACTAGTTAGCTCTTCTTCTTAGTAAGGTCAAATTTATGATTCTCTTTGCTAGCTTTAAAAACTAGTCTTGTACGTAAGCCCACTATTATTTACAATCCCCCTTTAAAATGAAATGGCTTCTACATATTGCATACTTTATATACTATATATTTGCATACTTTAATGTGACCATGGTGCAATAGATCCTTGTATTAGTTATCTGTTGCTACAGGATAACAAATTACCCAAAATGGTACGCTATAAAACAACATTTATTATCTGCCAGTTTCTGTGGGTCAGGAGTCCTGGTGTGGGCCTTCCTGGGGCCTCAGCTTCAGGGTTTCTCCCAAGGCTGCAGTCAGGACTGTGGTCATCCCAGGCCTTGACTAAGGGAGAAATTGCTTTCACTTGAGTTATTGGTAGGATTCCTTTCCTGTGGGTGGTTGGACTAAAGCCCTAGTTCCTCACAAGCTGTTGATCACAGATCTACCTCAGTCTCTTGCCATGTGAGCCTCTCATGGGTGAGAGGGCAGGGGACAGTGCCAGCATGAGAGAGGACTAGCAAGATGCAAGTCACAGTCTTTCATAACCTCATCACAGCTGTGATATCCCATAACCTTTGCCCTATTCTATTAGTTAGAAGCATATCACGAATTCACACTTAAGGGCAGGGAAGCATATAGAGCATGAAAACCAGGAGGTGAGGATCATTGGAGCCATTTGGAAGGCTGTCTACCACTATCCTCCACCTACATTGTTTCACTCTGTCCTTATAAAATTCCCCAGTGCAGTGCTAGTCCTCCCATTTTGCAGATGGGATAAGTTTTTGGAGTCTTCCACTTGCACCAACTGATGTTGAAATTCATCTGTAGTGATTCATAGTGTCTATTTATTTATGTATTTATTTCTTGAGTATGTGAAATTAAAAGATATTATGTGCGCTTCTATGCTATGTGCTGTTGAATTTTTGTTCTTGTTAATATATAGGTGTATACAAGTATCCCAATAGTTCTTAATGTTCTTTGAAAGGAGGAAATATTTATAAAATATGTATATCTTAGTGTCTACTTGGTTGTGTTATACCAATGGGGGATATTCATAAGAATTATTGATCTATTTTCAAAATTTTCAAATTTATAACTGGGAGCACTCTTCTGGTTTTTGAGTATATAGGATTCAGTCACTTCCATTTCAGAGATTAAGAAACACAAATGAATGGTTATGATATGAACAATACCCTAGAACCTGAAATGAAAAATTTCATTCCAATCCTATGTATAGCTCGATCTCTATGTACAAACTACATGGGGAAAGCTTACATGTAACTTGAGTTAGCTCGACATTAAATGCATGCGTCCGCACCACAGGCATTAAGAAGATTTGTGAATGTGCTGCTAATGAGATAATATACAAAAATAATTTTATATATTGAAAAATGCTTATAAGTAGAAAAGGTAAATTTTAAAAATTCCTCAACTCAGTGGAGCCTACAATATACCAAGCACATTGCTAAGTGCTTCTTAGACTGTTACTCATTTAATCCTCCTGAAAACTCCAAAAAATAATGCCAGTGCTCGTGGTCACTGATGATGCAAAAGGGCTCCTGTTTTGTTTGCCAAGGTGGGTCTGGGGTCTGCAAATCCTTGGCAGCCAAAGACAGGGAGCATCCCAAGCGAAACTCCTTACTGATGTAGTGAACTCCCAGAGTTTATTGCTATGGGGATATACCCCATTACCTTGCCCCACCTAGGAACAGATCTGTGCGAGCATGCTTGAACTTTTTAGAATGATACAATACCTTTTGAGATAATGGAAGATACTCTGGGATTTGAAAGTTAGTGTAAAGTATTTCTTGACTACCGGAAAGGTAGGAGTTCTTCTGGGGGCCATCATCTAACAGACTAGCTGTAGCCTAGAGACAGTGATGTAGTCATCTCTGATCTATGCAATTACTCAGAGGCCAAAAGGAAAGACAAGCTCAGTTTAATAAAACCCAACAGCAGGCATCTAGAGAATCAATAAATGCCGGCTGGTGCCCACAGGGCAACTTGGAAGCAAAGTTATTCCAACCGGAAGACCTTTTGCAGATAGTTATTTTTGAACAACAGTCCAAGATGTGTAAAAACAGAAATAGAAATGACTGATGGCAGGAACCCTGACTTGCTGCTTTGAAATCATTAGTATGCTGTGGTTGATTTGCTGCTTTTTATAGTGTGGTCAAGAGGTCCCCGTGATTCAATACCTCCTTTTCCTACCACCTGCCTCTCCGAGGGGGAAAAAAACCAAAAAACAAAAAAACTAAAATATTCTATAGAATCAGTACTCCAAGTAGCAGCCTGTATAGCAACAAAGTAGGTAAGAGGTAGCTGCTGTAGTTCTTGTCTTTTACTTTTTCCTCCAAATATCCAGACTTCTAAGTAGTGAGAAAAATACAAACACCAAAAACCTTATTAGAATTTTGGATTAAAGATAGCTATCTGTCTTGTCTCATTTTTGATACACCAGCTGATAATTGGGCTATAGTTGAGTCTAAAAATAATATACAGTACATTAAAATAATATTCTTTGGTTACATTTCCAAAGTAGCATTCTGGGACTTCTGTGAATTAATCCTTAACAATAACAGGATTTGCACTTTTAACTCCCCTGGTGTAGCTTTGAAAATCTACCCTAAAGCAGCTAATGTTGCCATTTAAATCATCCTCTCACCATCCTTAGGGAAATGGGAAGTTGAAAAAAATGACAACCCGACTGCTCAAGTGACCTATACCTGAGAGAATAAGAGAAGCAATCTATTTCCTCTCAGGAACTGCATTGATCAATATAAATATTTCAAAAGGACCATCATGCAATAAAGGCCTTAGGATATGTGTCCTACTTCAGAGTACCTAGATATTTCCACTGTGGACATATTAGGTTTCCCACAGGCGAGGGAGATGATATGGCCACTGCATAACTGGAACTGAACTGGGTTGCGTGTGTGTGCATGCGTGTGTGTGTGTGTGTGTGTAAGAAAGGGAAATAAGCTGTTATTATGGTGTATGTTTCTGATAAACATTTTTTTTTCCCTGCAGAAACTTGAGTATCTCAGAAATTAGGTGCTGTTCATCATGTCAGCTAAAAAGTGCATATCCTAAAATTTGCACATAGTTCTAAATTGAAGATCTAAATGGCTCTAAATTGAAGTGTCAGTAGTTTTTCAATGGTGCCATTAATTGCATTTTATTAATTGAGAAAAAGAGCTTTTGTGTAGCTGTGGTTGTGATGGGCTAGATTTAATCAGTGTAGGTACCACTAACAGGCTGGCACTGTTTTCCGCCTGCAATGCCTTTGAAATTCTAAAATGGAAAAGGAGGCCAACACACTGAGCAATTATTTCAGAACAGATTGCCCGTTAACATTTCATAATATCACTGAAATACATCCTTTCTGGGACAGAGACTGCTTTGGCTACAAATATCCAAGAGGTGGCAGCACCCCATGCTCTGTCGGCTGGCAGCATCCCTCCAGACAGCTAACCGCAGAGGTCTCATCATTGCGTCACCTGAAAGCCAGTTTGCAAGGGAGGGGGGGTGGAGAGGAGATATGGCATTTTGCACGTCAGTTCTTCCGGAGAGTTCAGGAAACAGCTGCATGGATTGTTTTAAATGGATTTGTAAAGGCCTTTCTCTCTCCCTTTCTTTCTTTTCCTGAAATCTTCTGCCCTATGTGATATCTTTCTGTGGGGACCACATGCATACCCTTCTGCTCTCTGGTTTACTCCGTGAGGGAGGAAGAGTTTCAATTGCCAGAGATCCTGTGAGACCTCATTTTCAATTGCTTATACTTGTCTTTTATAAACACAGGGTGGTGGGATTGATATGGCATCATCAACCATCTTTTTCTGGGGGACACAGCATGGAAAATGTAACACTCTCCCCACCTAGGACAGTCTCTTCTTCACCAACTCCTCTTCCAGCACCTCCCCCATCTCATGCTAAAAGTATTCCAGAGCACAAACAGCTGTTGAGACAGCATCAAAACCTATACAAATAAGTAACAATATAACCTGGCATGCTATGCATCAGATGCTTAGGATGAAAAACATCTGGCCATAAGGGTGAGGGAGCATCAGGGCTGGTCTAGACTGGCCAGGGTCTAGGTGTCTATAGAACATGGCCCTCTATATGTGTTTCAGGCAGTTTGACAACAAGATCTGGGACACACCAAGCCAGCTCTGCTGATGGGGTTTATTGGCAGGATGCAGGAGACAGGAGTCTCATGGGAAACTAATCAGGAGGCCACGAGGAAGCTGGAACTGGGAGGTCCAGCATAGGTCAGCCTTGGAAGTTCCTGTCCCCTCCCACTAGACTACTTGGCCTCTCTGTCCACCACAACTGTTGCCACCAATTTGGCCTAGCTTTCAGTTCTGTGTACCTTTTCTTTAGCTCATTTCTTCAGCTTAGTCTTGACTTTGGCACTCTCATACCCTGTCCCATAGCTTTCCAACATGGCATGTGCTCTCTGTATACATCTTTCAGCTTCTGTTCCCACTAAGAACTCAATGACTATTTCCCCTATATTACCCATTCAATTTCCAGAAAGAGAAGAGAGTACCAGACACACTGGCTCAGCTAATCACATAATTACACAATCCCTTTCTAGACAGAGTTTTGGAGGCCAGACCACCTCCCAGCTTATGATTGGCCATTCTTGATTTACTTTTATTAAAGACCTGCCCAGGGTGCTTCCCAGCCTGGACAGTGGGCATGACTAATCCCTTCAGGAGGTCTGTGGGTATGAATGGCACTGACTTTGCATTTTGCCTCTTTTTTTATACAAAGGAAGAAGCAACAGTGTTCTGTCAAACTTAATGATGCTGGCTGATCTGGTGTCAGGGTGCTGCTACCTGGTGGGTTGCTCAAACTCTAGTAAGAAATGAACTCTTCACTTTTTACTTCTTTGCAGGAATTCAGTCTGCAGCTCGAAGAACCCACTTAGGGGTGGTGATTTACACTCAACCTTCACTGATTCCAGAGACTTGGAGAAAGGGGAGCAGACCTTCATGTGAACCATGATACCATGTAATTTTGTACAGCACAGGTTTGTTGGGACCAAGCTCGGGAGGGAAGTGGATTAGATACTAGTCGCCTTGGTATCAAGTTCTCCTTAATAAGATCTCAAACTTATATTTTAATTCAAAGACAGATTCTCAAGTGCTGCCTCTAGGTGCCATGACATATGCAGCAGTGAGCTCCTTACCTATTGCCCAGTGAGTTTGCAGCATTCCTGCTTGTTATAGCCAAGCCATCTGGAGCAGAGGTGGGGGCCAGGCAGGGCACATGAATATGATAGCCAGATAGCTGCTGCAGTTTTTGGCCTTGGACTTTCTCTAGTCCTTTCACTGTTAACACTGAGGGCATGCAGCAAAACATGACAGGCCCCACAAGGCAGCTTTTTTGCTTTTGAATATTTCTAGTTGAGCCACCAAGAACTTGAGGAACGCTTTCTTCTTCCGTCACTTGCTTTGAGAGCCTGAACAACCTCTCTATCTACTTGTGGCCAGTTTCAATCACAAGGTACTGACAGGAATATATTAACTGTGGGTGTGAGGATGAAGCAGTATGCAAACTATGGTAAAGTTTTCAATAGTGATTGAGTCCCTTTAGGTCATCCATAGGGATTTTTATATATGGTGAATTTGGTCACTAATTTCATTGCTTTGTGGGAACACATTTATTCTGTAAAGCTTTTATTTAGAATTTTCATTATTTGACATTAACTGATATTAAGTTTGAGCTCACTAATTAGATTATAAGTTCCTTGAAAGAAGGAAGGAGCTTCTGTACCCTTAAGCGTCTCCTGTAATGTTGAACACAGTGTTTACAAGGACTAGATACTTGTTAAGTTGATTTAACTCAATCTCAATTCCATGTTCAGCTCAGGAGATTTCTTATGAGGTCCTTAGGAGTCTAGATCCTTTCTAGTCATCTGTTTAGAAACCTGAGATACAGAGCCAGTCAACTTTTCAACTTCTACCTTCTTTTACCCTTTCAGGAAGAATGGCAGCCTAGACTCTTAATTTTCCAGCACTCAAAGTCCTAGGTTTCCAGTGGAATTAAAAATGTCCAGGTCTCTAACTTTTGGCTTCTTACTTCTCACTTTTTCTCCTAGTTAACTTCGTCTTCTGCCAAACTATTCTTCTCTCCTCTTAGGATGGTTAAGTTATGCTGGGGTAACAACAGTTTTCAAAACTCAGTGGAGATTCTGCCTGATGGAGTGACTCTGAGACCCAGTTGGCAGGTGGCCTGTCACCACAGCCTGTGCTGCCCCCGTGGCGGCAGCAGAGGAAATGAGCGTGGGTAACTGTGCACTATCTCTTAACTAACTTCTTCACTCAGAAGTGACATCCGTTACAACTGATCATATTTCACTGGTCAAAGTAAGTTACATGGCTATGCTTAACCTCAAGGGAATGGGGAAATGCCATCCTTCCATGTCCCGGTAAGGGTGGAGAACCAGAAATACCAGTGACTTCTGTAATGCTGATCACACCTTCCCAGAGAGCTTGGAAGTTTCTGTCTTCCAGTTCATTCTTCAGTGAGGTTTAGACCCCTTGAGAATAAATAGACACAATTTATCCTTTGGTTTTCACAGGAATTAAAAACAAAGTAAGCCTATAATAAGATTAAGTCACTAAAAACTTTTTGCCTGTATTATGTAAGTATTGGGGGAGGGTTCCTTGGTTTTTGTTTTGTTTTGCTTTGTTTTGTTTTTGTCAAATCAGTGCTCAGAAGTAATAGGTTGTGATCCTTTCTAATTCTATCTATAAATAGGTGGTTGATGTAAGCAGCCTGCTTTGTTTATGGTCACCATGCCTGGTCATGCTTCCAATGCTTCTTTTACCTCACAAATACTCAAGGACTCCTCCACAGAGCAGTCACTTCAGACTCATGGGCTATGGGTATCTGCTCTTTTTTTCCCCTCGCCCTGTGCCTGATTAGACTCTGTCAGTCACAAAGAAAGACCCCAGGTTCTTCAAAAGCAGGTGGGGAGTTGACCTCACTCACTTAGTCATCCTATGTTCCTTACTCATTCAATAACTCCCCTCCCTCCAAAGAATTAATTCTAACTGTAAGAACAAGAAGTTTCCTCACAAATATCATGAGTTTGGTAGTCAGCTCTCTTTAACCCAAGTCAGAGGGCTATTACTAATGTGCCAGATAAAAACCAATCATGTTATGACTGAAAGAGCCTTGGCAGTAGTGTCTGAAGATTGTTAGTTCTAGCTCTACCACATTCGAACTGTATTACCATGGAAAGATCACTTGACTTCTCTGAATCTTCATTGGTAAAATTAGGATAATTACACTTACCTTTTAGGATGGACTTGCTTGTCTATAAAATATAAATTATAATATTTCCCTCTCAGGGTTGTGGGGATTTAAATTATTTTGACAAAGATAATTTCTGAGCACAATATATGTGTATAAGTATGTATATCCCAAGCTGGGAACTTCTTCCCTCCTTTTTTGCTTGCTAATTAGGAGTCATAAATAAAATGCTGACGAGCTGCAGTCTGCCGTCTGTGCTGTAGCTGGAGGGCTGTTTTGACTTTGCCTGACAAATGGCTAACCAGCCGCTCCCACCATGCCCAACTCAAGTGTTCAGCACTGAGAAATCCAGCTACTGCCAACAGCATCTTATAAACTTGTCACTGTTTACTTACTTGGTGACAGTGTTTTTGTTCACTGATCATCCCTGAGATTTCACCCGTCAGGGTGTGTCTGTTTCCCTCAAAATGCCAAAATGCCACTTAAGTACAATCCTTTCCCAAACCACATGAAAATAGTGAAGATCTCTAAAGGAGACTTGATGCCTTTGTACTACATCCCCATGAATTGCAGTGCAACTGGGGCCAATGTGGTCTTTACAGAGCTGTAACTGGGGAAGCATGAAACTTGATTAAATGGACGTAAACTTCAGAGCTGACTCAGTATGTTGCTAGCCAAGACTTCCAAATAACCTATCAAGTGGTATGTTGGAGATAACTCATACCAGCTTGGGAAAACTGATTTTCAGGAATTTTGCAAGGTGGTTAATGTCATGTTGGTAGATTGAAATTGGCCATGGTGGGAGTGTTTACACCATGGAAACTGACAAACGTTACAAAATCATGTTCTGTTTTGTTTTTTTTTCCCCAGAGAGCTGATTACTAAACATACAGCAGCTTACCACATACAGTGCACCTGTGTCAAACCCAAATGTGACTGAGGATGTGTGAAGGAACATTCCAAGTCAGAAGTACAAATAAAATCATGGTGCTAGAAGAAGGGAGAAAGGAACTAACTTTTAGTGAGACCCTGCTGTATGCCAGGTTCTATCTTAACTTAGATTGGGATGATACATATTAGGATGATACATATTAGATACAAATTAATGGGGTGGGTCAACAAAAATGTGTTCATGTGAAGAACAGAGAGACCCCTGAGCATGACGCAAAGCTGGTTGCAGGAGAGGAAGAATAATGTTAGGTTTGCATCGCACCTGTTACTCAGATCTGGATCAAGGCCCTGACTGAGACTGGTGAAGGCTGGATTGGAGGAAGACTGTAAGTAAAAGCTAAAAAGGCTGCTTTAACAAATGCAAGGCAGTGTATGTGGATTTAGCATCATATTTGCTCCAGGACCTTAGCAGTAGCAGTTTGAGGACAACAGTGGCTTCGCTGACCCACTGGAGTTCAGCAAGGTGGGCTTGCTTCTGAGCACCTTTTCCAAGAGTAGGTTTGCAGAGGGCCACAGTTCTGTGTGAGCAGACAGAAGCAAGGGCCAGTGGGACTTATTTATGTGATCACATATGTACCTTATACTAGTAAGGCAAGGGAGTAAGGCAAGGGGGAAACTGGTGGTATATTTATATTTATTTTCTCAATATATGCTCACAACAAATGTACGAGAAAGCCATTACTATATCCACCTTTAAATATGAAGAAACTAAGGATCAAAGAGCTTGAGCAACCTGACAGATTTGATACAGAAAGTAAATGGCAGAACTAGGATTCAAACATAGCATTATCTGACTCCAACCAGTACCTACCCCAGGACCTCTGTAACCTCCCTTTACTCTGTATCTCTGCATATTTGTCTGGAAAAGAAGGGTCTCTCTTGTTTCCAAAGCCATCCCTTCCTCTTGTGCCTATGAATTCTATACCCTCCCAATTCCCTTCCAGAGTCTTTGTAAAGCACTGCCTTGCTCTGTTGTGCATCTCTAATGTGTCCTTCTCTACACACTTCTTTCCCTCAGCCAGAATATTAATTCCCATCTGTCACCTGAAATGAGTGGCCACGTGGCACCTTTCTCAGTCTTCTCTCCATTAGCCTTCGCTGTAAAGAATACAGTTCTGATTCTCCTTTATTCTTGAAACTCTCTAATCCTGACTTCTGTGACTCACTTGCTTTTTTCTTCCCTCTCTGGTTACGCTTCTAGCCATTCTCACTCCTGCCCTTTTCCAGTCCTTGAAATTATTAGCATTACTCAGAGAGTCTGATATTGGTTCTCTTCTTTCTCAGTCTTTCTCCTTTGAGGCTCCCTGTGACCTCAGGTTTATATGCCGACAATCCCAAACCAATATAACTATATATCTGGTTGGAAAATGGATAGAAATTACTTGACTGGCTCTCTAGGGCCAAAAGCAGTCTCTGGTGTATAGTAGGAACTCAATAAACAAAACAGATTTCAGAGGCGTCTGGGTAACTCAGTGGGTTAAACGTCTGATTCAGCTCAGGTCATGATCTTAGCATCCTAGGATTGAGCCCTATGTTGGGCTGCCCTCTCAGAGTCGCTTTGCCCCTCTGTCCTTCCCCCTGCTCATGCGCTTTCTCTCCTTCTCTCTCTCAATTAAATGAACAAAATCTTTTTTTAAAAAGGGATTTCAGATAAAGAGGACATTGTAAACAGAGCTTGAGCATACGTATGTGTATTAATTTATTTGAAGGTTATGCCCCTTTATGCCCAAACTCCTTAAAGTCAGGAATTGTGCCTTTTCCCCCATTTTGATTCCCTGATGCAGCATAATACATACTAGCTGTTCAGTTAATGTTGAATGAATCTGTGCAAACTTGCTGATAACTTGGTGCCGAATTGTGGCAGTCCTTTTATAGGAATTTAGACTTTATTCTGTGTGCAGTGGGCTTGGGGCCATCAAAGGCTTTTTCCTCATTTGAGTAACTCAATTGGAGCTGAGCTCCAGGATGACTCATCTGGCTGCAGTCCGTATTTAAAACCTTGTGCCCTCTTCCTCCCCTGGCCTTGCTGTTTCAAACTCTAATCAGTGGTCCAATCTTGTTGATTTTATTTCAGAATATGGCTTTATGGTTTGTATCTGTGTTTTTGTTTCTATTCTCATGGCCACCTCCCAAGGTCAGGCCTAATTACTTCTTGTGTGGACTTCAGGGCTGGTCACTCCCGCTCCAATCACTGTCTGTCCCTTTCCTGTATGATACAGGCTTTGAATATTTTACTAATGGCTAGCTCTGTGTTTGAAAAAAAAAAAAGAAAGCAAAGAACAAAGCTGAATTAGTTCTGGGAAAATGAGGGTAAAGATGGCTAATGTAACTTTTTGTTATCTGCCTTTAATTCTGTGGGCCCTTTAAATCTGCTGGTGGCTTTGGGTTTTACCCTTGAGTTGTTTGAGTAGGTTTATCATTTCATTGCTCCTTGTAACAAAGCCTAGGATCCCATTCCCCCAGTAAAGCCAAGTTCTGGGAGAAAGAGTGGACTGTTAGAAATGTGAGTTGACTGTGATGTTGAAGAAGACAAAAGTCAGGGAAGAACATCCTTTAGGCAAGGGATATCAAGAGGATGGAGAAAATCAACAAGGAGATGGGGAGAAGATCTTTGAGACAATATTTCTAGATGGAGGAAAGACGAAAAGAGGAAAGAAGACAAGAGCTGAACTCCTGCCATTTCTTCATAGCTAACTGTGGGTAGATAGGCCCTTTCTGAAAATCTTTTCTTACGATGTTTGTGGGTCCAGAATAAAATTGTGAGCTAATGAACTTTTGGGGAACTCTTTGGGGACTCTTACACTTAAAGCATTTCGATTAGTATTACACAAAATGTCATTTGCCTTTTGCAAATGTACAGAAATGACAGTATTTTGAAACTTTATAGCAATCGGACACTGCTCAGTGACCTGCTGGAGGTGGATGGTACTGACTGGAGAGAGCTGATGTGGGCATTTCCTTCCACCTTTGTGGCTTAGTGACTTCATGATGGTAACTTGAAATCTGCCATGCAGAAGATATTTTTATCACAAAAATGGGCAAGTACTACAAATCAGGACTTCTCTTACCCCTTACAACTGGCTGCTGAACATTTACCAACACATTACTCTTGGCCACAATATCCATGCACCTGATCAGGGGACATTATTGAACAGGGTGTTGTTAAATTTGTGTGATGAGTTTCTTGCAGCTGCTGCTACCTATCTGACATGTATAATAGGATCATGTATCTGTTAGCAAAGGAATGGGGGAGTAATTGGTACTTCACTATAGGGAATTTGAAGTGCACTGCCTTAGATCACTTTCAGCTGATTCCAGAGGTCCAAGTATTCTGACAGAGGTCTTCATGATAACCAGATGGAATAGCTGCCATTTTAGAAATCTGCTACTCCCAGGTTCAAATTCTCTAAGACAGGATCAAGGGTAGCATAGGAGAGGGGTGGCCTGTCCAGCCAGGACAGGGGAATTATATGTGAAATAGCTGAAGGTGTGTGCAGTTGGCTACTTGGGCTGCCATAACAAAATAGCGACAGAAATTTATTCTCTCCCAGTTCTGGAGGCTGGAAGTCCAAGATCAAGGTGTTGGAAGGTTTGCTTTCTTTTGAGGCCTCCTTAGCTTGTAGGTGGCTTCCTTCTTGCTGTGTCCTCACATGGTCTTTCCTGTATACTGGAGTATCTCTTCTTATAAGGATGCTAGTCCTAAAACAAACAAACTAGTCCTGTTGGATTAAGGGCCTGCCCTTATGACCTTATTTAATTTGAGAAACTGCTTTAAAGGCTTTGTTTCCAAATACAGTCACACTGGGAATTAGTTTCAGCACATGAATTTTAAGGACACACAATCAGCCTATAACCATGTGTCATTGGGCTTTAACTATCTGGGGTCACACTGTATTCTAATCAAGCATCTTGTAGTGAATGATGCAAGACTGTGGAGCCAAGGAAACCTCTTGCCTAGTCAAGGGATTCCTTCTCACTTTTTCTGGATGCCGCTTCTGCTTCTCAGCAGTCTCCAACCTCACTAAGTCTTACCCCACCCATCCATTCCCACCTCAAGTCGCATTTCTCTGATCTAGTCTTACCTGACTTCTACTGGTTGGAGAGAATTCTCCCTCACCTGACTCATCTTAGCACTTTTGCCCTGTATTGTTAATTTTGTAATGAATCTCATTCAGCTTTCACTCCTTTTTTTAAAAATATTTTATTTATTTATCTGACTGAGAGGGTAAGAGAGCACAAGCAGGGGAAATAGTAGAGGGAGAGAGAGAAGCAGGCCCCACGCTGAGCAGGGAGCCGGAGGTAGGGCTCGATCCCAAGACCCTGCTTTTTTAAAAAAAATATTTTTATATTATCTAGTATACACATAGCATGTATTGAGGACTTGTCTGCTCAGCTAGATGGTAGGTACACCAAGAAATGAACCACAACTTATTCTTCTCGACAACTTCCCCATCTAGTGATTAACTAGCCATGTGCCTCTTACAGAGTAAGAAGTCAATAAATATCACAGAGTTGAGGTCATTATAGTTCATAAGTGTGTGTGGAGTCAGTAAGTAATGCAGAGTATTACTTAGTAATGTACTCAGTAAGTACTGAAGCTTTTTTTTTTTCCTTTATCATGGGTATCAAGCTGGAACTCTCCAGTAAGTGCTCCTGGAATGTCATTTGTGGGTACCATCATTCCAGTGAGTTATAATGACTTCTAACACTAACTCTGGTATAAAAGAAACCTAAATTTGAGTTCTGATTTTCCCGTTGACTGGCTGTCTGACCCTGGATAAGTTAGCCTCTCTAAGGCTCAGTTTCTTCATCTGTAAAATAACATTTTATCTCACAAAGTGGTGACAAAGGAGTAAAATAGAAATAGTAGCACTAAATAGTGGGTGTTTATCATTAACATTGCTATGGTATACAGAGATAAGAAAAAATACAAACTTGAGCCATAAAGATCAGTCTCTATTCTGAACGAAGAGTAACTTGGATAAAGAGAAATATTTGCACACTATCAGAGAAACTTTGAAGACCCTATTTAGTGCCCTGTGCCAGGTGCCCCTGAAATAAGAATATTGTGAAGAATCCAAAGAGAACACTTTCGTATTCATGATGAGCTGACTTCTAAAAACTTTTGACCCCATAGTGTCATCACATTTCTCCTCAGGTTGTACTTCTCTTTGTAAAGCATAAAACATTTTTACCTACAAAACACCATATTTTGAATTCTGTTATTCTGGAGCCAGTCAGGTTGCTAGGAAGGATTATGTCATTAAATGGATATACGTCTGCATGACACTTGTCCTGAAGTTAATGATAAAATGAAATGAAATCATATTCAGTGTTTCTCAGAGATGTTAAAGAAAAAAAACTTTAGTGAAGGAAGAAAAGAGATCGAGGAACACAAATCCCACTTAGTCTTCTAACTGGGACTTCTATGCACTCAGGAATGAGCTCAGGTGAGAGGAATCCTGTAAGGAGAGCAAGAGGGTGGTGAGTAGGAGAGAGTGTAATCCTGTTTTTCTTTAAGGCAGCCTGTGCAAAGGAGAAGCTTCCCAGAAGGTGCAAAATAGCTTGTCAGCTTTTCCACATGTTCTTACAAATTAAACATACATCCCAAAAGGTATACTGCAATATTAAAGTCCATTTATATAAGCTGTAAAGCTTCCCTTGTGTGTCCTGGGAAGTACACATGTGGCTGGAAAGTGTCTGTGGGCTGATTCCTTTGTGAATTATATGGAGCTGACATGGCTGAATTTCACCACAATGACCCAGATGAGGACAGAAGCTTGTGGTGGACAAGGGGCTGTGGCTCATATGTATGAGAAAGTAATATTAATCCCACAGAGAAGAGTGGTGAAAAATTATCAAGGCTGCTTCCTGAAGAAACTTCTGACACAAGGAATAATGACAATGTCAGGTGCAATGAGATATTAGGTGCTGCTCTGCTGTTCTGAAGAGCCAGGTATTTCTCTACCTGTTATTCAAGTAGGCAAGTCTTGTGGGGAAGGCATTTCCAGCCTGAGGAGAGCATCAGCAGTTGTCTGTGCTGAGATGATAATAAAGTGAGTGACAACAAGGAAAACTAGTAGGAAGTGCCTAAGGAAATGGTGGGGACTTCTGTAGTGGCGGTGACATAAAGAGGGGAGCCGTGGTGAAGATGTGCAGAAAGAGGACACTGCCTGGTTTACACTGCTAAGTAATGTCATGGCCCAAGTCATCTCGCCCTGGATTGTGGATTTGAAAATTGTTCTCAGGAAAGCTCTTTAAGAATTAAGATGAAATCACTGAAGCAAACAGTATGGCTTTGGTTATTCCTGTAGTCATTCGAGAAATCCAAGCTCAGTGTTAGGCATTTATTTGTGTTTATTATTTGTTTTAGACTTCCACAGCAGTTTGAGTCACTCTGACTTGTGTGATACTTATCTCAGATGGCTTCTTGGAGTCTCTGTAGCTGTTTTTTCTCCCTTGGTCATTTCCAGTCATTGTCAAATGGCTTTGAGGAAGTTAATCTTTCTTAGTCTCTTGTTTTTTGGATTCTGTCTTTGTAGTGTCCTTGCTTTCTATCTCATTTTTTCTTTGCCACTCCCCTTACCTAAACTCTATCCAGTCCAACGTCTTTATCTCTTACATGGACCTCTCTAGTCTCCCTCCACCCATCTCTTCCCCTTTGACCTTCCTACTCAGAGCAAAGCAGTAGTAACAGCTAACACTATTTAATAGGTACTTTTTTCTGCACCTAGCCCTAGGGTGAGTGGGTTACATATATTTTTTAAATGTTGCAGTAACTTTGGAAATGGTATTATCACTTCTACTGCATAGCTTGAGAGGCTCCAAAAGGGTGATAATGTGCTTATACTAGCTAATGAGAGCCAAAGTTAGAAGTATAACCCAGGGCTGATGGCCCTCATAGTTCATGCTATTCCCTACTCATACTGTTTTCCCTCCTCAAAAATCTTCAGTGGTTCCCCTTGCTTAATAGATAAAGTCTAGGCTCTTTTATCTTGACATTCCAGGCCCTCTAAAATCTAGGCTTTCCTATCATGGTCACACATCCTACTCTTTGGTCAAAAAAATAAGCAGCCAAACTAACAAAAACCCTATTTTTATTTACACCTGTGCTTTCTTTCCTAAGTCTATTTTACATGCTCTTTCTCCTGCCTAGAGCAGAGGCTCTGTCACTCCTTCTACATAGGTGAATTTTGCCCAAGAAAAAATTGAGCAGAGCTCAGCCAGAGATCCATTTATTTTCTGGTTCACAAAGGGTATATATATATATTGGATCTTTATTAAATAGTCTAAAATCTCCTTTCAATAATGTTTTTCTTTAATATCTTTTTAAAAGACATTTAAAGTGAATCAGAAAGCAATTAAATGATTAATTGCTGCAGTCTGATTCTGCTGCCCTCAGCCTCCATGGATGCTATCTGACCGATTAACCTCTGTTTCTGAGCCCTGTCTGATTGAGGAAGGCAATGACGGAAAACACTTGGCCTATCACATGACTGATCTTTGCTGTCATGAGCCATCGTTTTCTAACTGCAAGCTTTCATTTTCAAAGTCCTGGCATGATTTCAGGAGCTGTAAACCCTCATGTGAGTAAGTGAGCAGTAAGAACTGGCAGTTTTTCAATCTCAAGTCTCTTCAGCGTTAAACCCACATTTAGCTGTGATTTTTTTTCTTGTTCAGTTGGACATTTTTGGGGGGATAAATACTCTTTTGATAAATAAAATAAGGTGGAGGTGAAAATGATTGAGACAAACATGGGTCAGTCCAGTTAGGGCTGACTGGAGAAAAAAAGTCATAAAAGCCCCGACATGAGATATATAGTCAAAGCAGAAACTTAGAAATAGGTAAATGTATCGGGTTCCCAGCGCCTTTAATATAACCATTGACTCAGGATAGGGAGCACTGAAAATGCACTCTCAAATTATTAATTCACTGGTGGAGATAGCCTACATGCCAGTTTGGACAGGTATTATTTTTGATGTCTTGGGGAAAGTCAAGGAGTATCTACTCCAAGGTCTAACTCTGAATGGAACAGGTTTGTGGAATATTGTGGCAGGGTATATCATTTCAAAAGATTTCTAGTTACAGTGTTTAAGCGATTGGGTTCAATTTAATGCAGAATTAACAATATGGTTAATGTTATTTGCATTAACGTTCAAGAGATGAGTAATCTGAAAACAAGTGTTATAATCTGAAGAATTTCCTCAAAGATTTGTAGCCTGATGGTTTGATTTTGATTTTTGTTTTGCTTAGTTTTTTTGAGAGGGAGCTAAGTCGGGGAGGGGCAAAGGGAGAAGGAGAGAGAATCCAGAGACTCTTAAGCAGGCTTCATGCCAGTATGGAGCCTGTTGCAAGGCTTTATCCCACAACCCTAAGATCACGACATAAGGGGAAATCAAGAGTCAGATGCTTACCCAACTGAGCCACCCAGGCGCCTCTCCTGCCTGATGGTTTTATTTTGAAAATTTTGTGGCAAATATTTTATTATCCTCTTTCCATTTTATTTTTTAGATTTCAAAACAGATTAGAGGAAGAAAGAGGAGGGGAAGAAACTGTACACAGCATCAAAATGTTATAGTCAGCAATGTAATGAAAGTGGATTGTAACTTCATACAGATTTTTGATTGTGTATCTTTTTTTGTTATTGTCTTCTTCATCTTCATATCCTGCAAGTAATTATTGGCCATCAAATGTCCTTATAGTACCATCTTAGGAAACTGGATATAAGGAATTTTATAAGGAAAAAAAAAACATATTATCAATGCATGGAGTTCATTTAGAAGACCGTTGTAGACAACTGCAGAAATAATAGTAGATTACGTTTATAGAGCACTCACAATATGCTGAGCGTTGTTCTAAGTGCTCCACATAGTATTAGTTCATTTAGTCCTCCCAACAGCTGTATGAGATAGGTTTCCCCTGTTTTATTAGTGAGAAAGCTGAGGCACAGGGAGATTTGATAAATCATTATAGTCACATATTAGGAAGTGGTAGGGCTATAATTTGAACCCTGGCAGTCTGACTTCAGAATTTAAAAAACTTTTATTTAAAGTATAACCAGAATTAAAAGATTTTGCTCTTTTTAGATTTCTTAAACTTACCGTCAGCCACCAGTGAATTCTGAGTAGTGATTTAGTATGGAATTTGTAAGAATAGAAGAGGAATTATATAGAATAGAGAGATGGGGAAAAGGAATGTAAATGAAGAAAGACAGTGGTAAAAGCCTTGTAACAATCCTGAGATAAGGATTCAGGGGAGTTGGCCTGTCTATGTCATCTACTCTCAGCTCACCTGGGCCTCAGCCTGCCCTGGTTGACAATGATAGACATTTGGTCAAGTACTGTGGCTGGTGACTGATTTTTGTCACTCACTGCACTGATCTGCACTTCATGATGGAATGGATAACACTGACAGCTCCCTTTGGATTTCCATCCATGTGAAGCACACCACCCTTCCGATTTGCAGTTCATGTTTCCTTCTTGGAGCCAGAATGTGAGCTTTCTTTTCAGACCTCTTCCTACTCAGAACACTTAGGACAGGCCCGTCATCCTTTATCTAAACCCATGGGGGCAATTATGTTTTGGAATTCAACATTTTTCAGATTTTAGAAAGGCTAGACAGTATATATTCCATATATTGGATAATATTTCTTGTGGGGTCTATGTCAGCCTTCCATAAACAAATACAGTCATATATCCACCACCAGATGTGTGCATCTTCACCTTAAGTGAGACAAATAATGGCAACACTCAGCCACATGTCAAGAAAGTCAAATTTTGCAACCAAATATATTTTCTTCCAGATTATGGAAAAACCTTTGGTTGCAGGACTTTTGTATTTCAGAGTTTAGGATAAAGGAATGAGGATAGTATCATCACCTGTTCTTTCCATTCTAATCAGAGGCACGAGCATGAAGGTGCTGAAAAAGCTATTCCTCATTTCCTGGACTGACCAGAAAGGAGTCTGACTCAAGCTGAGCATGAAGAACCTCAGTTAGTCAGGGAAGTAGAGTCAGTATCTACACTGTCTACATGTCCTGCAGGTTGGCTGAGCAAAAAGTAATAAAATACAAACAGGAGAGAAAAGATGCAGATTTTTTTTTAATTTGAAAAAAACCTATTTCTATTACTTAGAAGGGCCTCTTCCACTCTTCCCTTAGGAGTTACTTAGCTTAGCTTGGAGGACCACAGATTAAAGTACAATGTAGTAAGTATTATTAAAAACAACCTATAAAAATGCATTATCCTAAAGATTTAGCAGCTAATTTTCTGTTGTCTTTACTTCTTATATCATTTTTTTTCTCCTCGGTGTATAACCTTCTTTAAATTTATGTTCTGCTCTCAAATGCCTTCTGGGTTTAATGACTAACCTCTCTTTGTGTTACCCAGGTGAAGCCTATAGAAGGAAAATCATAAATCAATGGCATATGTTTGTAGCTATAAACAGGGGACAGATTCAGAAATATACAAACATGCCAAGTACCCTATTTCCTAGAATTGCAATGCTCAACTCACAATTAACCTTAGATTTACAAATGTAATCAAATGGCCCGGTCCGTTTTCATTGAGAAGCTGGGTGGTGTGTATAATCTTTCACTTGACCTTGATCTATACTAAATCTTGGGAAGTAAACTCCTTTGTGGAACCAGTCACTCTCTTGGAAGAAGCTGGTGTCTCCTTTTAGGGCCCTGAAGACGTAGTTTGCAAAGGGACTGTCTGTAGTACCTCACATACAAGGAGGACAGTACTGACTGCTCATACCGGCTGTGTGTGATTATGGTAGAAAGACTGTGCTGAGTCGCTTATATTTTGCCCCCCCCAACTCTTTGGAAATAAGGTATGATTTTGGAAGATAATAGTAGCAAATATTTATTACCATCTATCTTGGTCAGCTAGACATTTTTAAAAACTCTCTCTACCTATGAACTCATTTAATCCTTTTAACAAAGTGGCAGGGCCCATATGATCTTTGTCTTATAGATGAGAAATCTTAAGCAAAACAAAGTTAAATAAATGGACCAGTGAGCCTCAGCTAGTGAGTGGAGGGAGTAGGGCTCTGAATCCTGGCAGTCTTTCTTAAGTCAACCCACATAATCATTGTCATGTTGCTTTCCAGCATGGATATTGCATGTCCTGTGACAAAACCTGCCTCAATGGTATGAAGCTGATCACTTGGGCTTCCTTAGAATATGCCCCAACCCACTGGTTTTCCAGTCTTGGGTTCTTCAGAATTCCTAGGGGTGATAGAAATGAGAGGAAAGGGGGACTTCACACCCATGTTAGCCAGAACAAGTCAGCATTTTAAGTATTATTTGCTGGCACTAAGATGTTATTTGAATAAGGAGTTCTGCAGCTCACAGAAGCTTGAAATGACAGCTCTAAACATCTGAGCCAGTTAGCTCTCATCCAGTGGTCATACCAATTACAAAGGGAAATGGGATGTGGAAACCTGGATTCTAATGCTATGTGATGCTATAATACTCTTTCTTGCTGTAGACGAAGCCATAGTTGTGAAATACATGTGGATTTTCAAGATTACATTTCAAGGTGAACTAGATGCTGCTGCCTGGGTGACACCATTTGATTGTGAGACCAGATCAAGAGCTGATGAAGTGGAAGGTGGAAGGCTACTCAGCTCTATGAGTCTAGCCTAGGGTTGAGGAAGGGGTGATAGAAGAAAGCCTGGTGGGTGGGGTGGCTGGCTGACTCAGTCAGTAAAGCATGAGGGTCTTGATTTCAGGATCATGATGAGTTCTAGTCCCACATTGGGCCTAGAGCTAAGAAAGAAAAAAAGAAAGAAAGAAAGAAGGAAGGAAGGAAGGAAGGAAGGAAGGAAGGCAAGGAAGAAGAGAGAAAAAAGAGAGAAAGAGAGGAGCGAAAGAGAGAAGAGAGAGAAAGAGAGAAAGAGGAAGGAAGGAAGAAAGAAAGAAAAGAAAGAAGGAAGGAAAGAAGGAGAGAAAGAAGGAAGGAAGGAAGGAAAAGAAAAAGAAAGAAAAGAAATAAAAAAGCTTGGAAAGGAATAAGAGGCTTGTGATTAAGGAAAGGGGCAGGTACTAAAATGAGAAGCCATACTCTGTGTGAAATTGGATTGCTGAAAGTAGGACCAGGGGAAGTAGAAACCAGTTGAGGGAAGAAAGATCAGAGAGCCAGAATGGAAACTTCCTATAAAAAATGGCCAGAGACCAGAGGACCTAGGAAGAAACTCTCAAGGTTTTATAAGAATAAAGCCAGAGGCATAAAAACCTAGTATGTACCTTTTTAAAATAAAGTTTATGAGGTTGGTAAATTTGAGAAAAGCAAAGAGTTGCTACAAAGCACTTTATCAGGTGCCTTACCTTGTCCTTGATTAGGTGCCTCAAATCTGGTTGAGCCATCTTTTTCTAAAGGTTGCTGTCAGTCTGGAAGGGAGATGTGGCCTGTACTCTTCAACCTTTATTTTATAAAGCAAATGCTCTATCAAAGCTCTGATGCTGTATGTGATAGAATAATGATGTTCTTTCATTTATGCTATGTGCTCACTTCCTTATTATTTAATAGGTTGTTAATGTGGGATTCCTGGATGAACCTGAGGTGTTCCTAAATGACTCCTCTGAAATTATTATACAAGACGATCTACCTATGTTTCTATTTCCCTCTCTGGACTATGAGCAACCTTGTTAAAAAACAAAATTAAAAGGAGTGAATTTGAAGATCTAATTGGCTTTATTTAACAATTCATGAGTCAGCATGCTATCTAGAAAATAGAAAGGAGCTCAAGGAGCTGTACAAAATGGAAGACTTTTGGGAAGCCTGGGGGGCTCATTTGTTTAAGTGTCTGAATCTTGATCTCAGCTCAGGTGTTGATCTCAGGGTTGTGAGTTTGAGCCCTGTGTTGGGCTCCACACTGGGCATGTTGCCTACTTTAAAAAAAAAAGAAGAAGACTTTTATAATCAGAAGAGGGGAAAAGTGAAATTCTAATGAAAAGTAGATTGTTTCAGACAAGATCACTTTACTTTGGAGCAATGGCAGGCATCTGTTCTGCAGATTACCTCACTAGTGCTCATCTGGTAATTCTAGATTGACTGGTTTGAGGTCACATTTTAGGAAGAGCTGAAACCACAAGTAGGTTAGATGTTAGATCTTGGTTTGCTGACCTGGGACTTAGCACAAGTGACTCCAGTTTGGACTTGTCTTTTTTCTTTCTTTCTTTTTAAAAAAGATTTTATTTATTTATTTCAGAGAGAGAGTGTGTGTGTGAGAGAGAGTCTGAGAGGGGAGAGGGTAAGAGGGAGAAGCAGACTCCCCACTGAGCAGGGAGCCCGATGCAGGACTCAACCCCAGGACTCCGGGATTACCATCTGAGCCAAAGGCAGTTGCTCAAACAACTGAGCCACCCAGACAACCTCGTTTTTTCTTTAACAGGAGGTGATGCAAGTTGAAACTGGGGGGGAAAAGCATGCTAGAGCTATAATTCACTTCTTTATTCATTCAACCTTTTCTTGAGTATCATGCTTACAATTGAATAGCGAACACACAGGAAACAGGATTATAAAGAAATTAACAAAATGTAAAATAATAATTATTATTGTAATCTGTTTTGTAATAGAGGAAGCACACAGGAGGGACACCTAACATAGCCTGGAGACTTGGGGTTATCTTCCTAGACAGGAAACACCAGTGCAGTTGTTTTTGGAAAGATTCATGGGAGTCATTTGGGTTGGGAGTCCAGCAAGAGGTAAGGGGAGGGGCCTTCCAGTAAAAGGTGGGAAATACTCTGTATGTGGCAAAATGCATATTATTTTGTATGGCTATGGCAAGGGGCACATGTCGGGGCTGGGTTGTGTTAGGCCTCTTATACTATGGTAAGGATTTAGATTTTATCCCCGAGACCACAGGGACTATTAGAAGATTGAAATGGAGCCACATGACTGAATTTCTATTTTGGAAGAATTGCCTTGGCAGCAATGTGAAGAATGTAATAAAGGGAACATCAAGACCAGGGAAAAGTCTTAGAAGGCTCCTACAATAACTGAAGTTAAAAACAATAGTGCTCTCTGTGCTAATACTTACTGCTCTTGCTACTATCACTACCACTGGTGCTATTTCCTCCACCTACTACAGCTCTTACCACTGCCACTACTCCCACAGCAACAGTAAGGAGATCAATGTTGTCTAAGACTGTGAGTTAGGATAAGGTCCCTGAAAGCAAGTAGAATGAGGAAAAGTAGACTGATGATGAGGAGAGGCATGAGAAGCTCAAGAAGAGTCTATGAGAAGAATAACTGTGATATTATGAATTATAATGAGTATATATTTGGTCTTTGTCCTGCAATTTTGTAAGGGATGAGAGCAAGAAGGGTGTCTTGTTTTGTTAATGAGTGACTTTTGGAGAGCTGGGTAACCTAAGTATTGAGGCTGGTTGCCAAGACAACCAACCATGTGATGAGAGGGTTGGAACTTTTAGTTCCACCCCCAGGCATCCAGGGAGGGGAGAAGGGCCGAGGATGGAATTCAGTCACCAATGGCCGATGATTTAATCAATTATGCCTCTATAATAAAGCTTCCATAAAAACCCCAAAAGAATGGGGTTCTGAGAGATTCCAGTTGATGAACACATGGAGACTTAGGGAGAATGGTGTGCACAAAGAGAATGGAGTCTTGGAACCCCTTCCCTATACCTTGTCCTATGTTTCTTTTCTGTTGGCTGTTCCTGAGTTATAACCTTCTATAATAAAGCAGTAATCTAGTAAGTAAAATGTTTTTCTGAATTCTATAAGCTGTTTTAGCAACTTAATCAAGCCCAAGGAGGGGGTCATTAGAACCTCCAAACTATAACCAATGGATAAGAAAAACAGGTGACAATCTGGACTTGTGATTGACATCTGAAGTTGGGCATGGGGCAGTCTTATAGGATCTGATTGCTATCTTCAGGTAGACAGTGTCACAATTGAGTTGAATTATAGCACATTTAGCTGGTGTTGCATAGTTGCTTGGTGTGGGGGGAAAAAGCCTACACATTGGAATTGGGTGCAGAATCAGAGTAAGGAAGGGCAATCCAATAGACAGAGGAAATTCAGGAGATGGGGATCTCCTAGAAACCAAGGATGGGTGATGAGCACTAATAAGTGATGAGAAGTGTAGGAATAAAAGAACTTGAAGTGTATTTGTTTTGGTAAAACAAATGTTTTAACAATGAGTGAAACAATTTGTTTTACTAAAACAAATACAAATACATTTGTTCGGTAGTAGTTTGCTCCCCAGATGCCTCATCAATGGACTCTGATTTGACTAAGTTACACTAGTAAAGGGAGAGTATGAAAGATTTAATACTTGCTCCTGGGACTTTCTACAATTCTTTTGAGTTTTTGAGAAATACTTGAACACTTGATATGTGTCAGTGATGGGTGCCTGTTAAAGATGATGCCTTTAGAAACTTCACCACAGAGGGATACCCGGGGTGGTTCAATCAGTTAAGCGTCTGCCTTCAGCTCAGGTCATGAACCCAGGGTCCTTGGATTGAGTCCCACATGAAGCTCCTTACTCAGCAGGGACCTTGCTGCTCCCCCTGCTATACTCTCTATCTCTCTCTCTCTCTCTGACAAATAAATAAAATATTTTATTATTATTTTTTCAGTGCTCCAAGACTTATTGTTTATGCCCCACACCCAGTGCTCCATGCAATACATGCCCTCAGTACCCACCACCAGGCTCTCCTACCCCCATCTCCCCTCCCCTCTAAGACCCTCAGTTTATTTCTCAGTCCAAAGTCTCTCATGTTTCATTTCCCTCCCCGAATCATCCTACTTCCCATTTCCTTTCCTTCTCCTACTGTCCTCTATATTACCCTTTATGCACTGCAAGTAAGTGAAACCATGTGATACTTGACCTTCTCTACTTGGCTTATTTCACTCAGCATAATCTCTTCCAATCCAGTCCAAGTTGCTACAAAAGTTGGATATTCATCCTTTCTTTTTTTTTTTTATTTTACTTTTTTTTTATTGTTACTAAATTTTTTTCCCCCAGTGTTCCAAGATTCATTCCCCGTTCCCCACACCCAGTGCTCCACGCTTTAGGTGTCCCCAGTACCCACCAGCAGGCTCTCCCATCCCTCCACCCCCCTCCCTCCAAGTCCCTCAGTTTGTTTTTGTGTCCAAAGTCTCTGTTGTTTTGTTTCCCTCCCTAGATTACCCTAGTTCCCATTTACTTTCCTTCTCCCACTGTCCTCCAGTTTACCCCTCATGCACCGCAAGTAAGTGAAACCATGCGATACTTGACTTTCTCTTCTTGGCTTA
>PITA01020530.1:0-34788 GCA_004023965.1 Spilogale gracilis | reverse complement strand
GTATTTACTGATAAGAGGGTATATATACAAATCTTGGAAATTAAGCAATATAGAAGATATATTTTATTAAATGGTAAACAAAATGCAGACATCAGATGTCATAGTCATAAAGATGAATAAATATGTTGAAAGGGTACTTTATGGTAGAAGAGCATATTTGTAGATTATGGAGGCATGAAAAGAATGGAGAAATAGGATATCCATGGAAAGGGGATCTGCAAAGAACAAAGGTGAGGTATGGAATGTGCATAGCTGTATAAAGAAAACTGGATTTACTGGAAAATGATTGTTGGAGAATCATAGAGATTAGGTATTCAGTGATTAAAATACTCTCCAACTATTTGTTTTGTTCCTCCAGCGGTTGGAAGTTTGAATAGCTCTGTTCCTGCCCCTGTGGGAAGTGTGACTAAGTGTCACTACTTGTCAGATGGTATTACTGACTGTGGCTGAGCAGATGAGGTTATCCCTACAGCTATACTTAGCACATGTGAGACTCTAAAGTTCCAGTGGTGATAAATTATTTCAGGTTTTATTTATATTTTGGTTATACAATTGATTTTATTTTAAAAGAAAACTATATAATATTCTATAAAACCCTGGTTTTCCGAATTAAAAGAAGAACAAAAAGAAATCCTCAACATATTTAGCTTCAAGCTATGACTCATGGAATTAGCAACCATAAATTCATGAAGGAAGACATTTTTATGCTTTAGTAGGAAGATTCAATTTTTCCTCCTCTATATTTTTTTTTCTCTTCCTACCATTAAAATTGATGGTGAAGCATTTTATTTCTCCTGAGGAGAAAAAGAAGGAGAATGCATGTGTTTTGAGTGTGGACTATGACTCAGGAACTCCCTTCAGGTATATATCTCATATATTTTGCTCATACACTCAATGAGAGGAAAAAGCTCAAAGTTAAAGTCACTTTCCCCAGACCAAAAACTTGCAAAACTTGAAATATAACCCAGGATTTCCTGACATTAAAATCTTAATGCTACAGTGGCATTTTCTCAAGGAATTAACCTTGTGGATTCTATACCAAAGGGCTGGCCTCTTTTGAAAGAGAGACAGGAAGAGACGACAGGGGAAGGGAGTGAGGGAGACAGAGAAGAGAAGGAGAGAGAAACATCATCACAAAAGTAGATATTACCCCCTTTGTGGATTTAGAGGCACAAATCAGATTCAAAGATAATATAGTTGCATTGATACATTGTTAAATATACTTCTCACTTTGGATTTTTTTGGGGGGGATTCTTTTCTTTTTTTGCCTTTTTATTTTTATATCTGTTATCAGTATTTCAATATAAGTTATAATTTCAAAAGGTCAGTCTTGTTAGTTATTATATTTAATAAGCATACCAATAAAATCATAGGGCTGCCAGAGCATTTGTGATGACCAAATATTCTATACATTTTCAGGCTTTCACCATAAAGGGATTGAAAGAATAGAAAGGGTAAGAAAACTGTCCAAGGACAGAAAGGTACGAGATAGCCAATTAGAATTCAGACTCTGCTATTACAATCAGTTCCCTGTAATTATCTGATTCCTTGTGAGTCCAGGGAAAATACTACAAAAGAGGCTGAAATGGATTTTGGAAAGATGTCTGCATCTTGTCACTGTGTTCCAAAAGCAATCTCTGGTTGCTTTGTCCTGGAATCCAAGTTCTGAGGAAAATCAAGATGTCAGACAAATTGTGGATAATTCTGCGTAACTCAAAGATGTGGCTCCAAATCTAAGGATTGAGTCTTTTTTTTTTCTTTTTTTTTTCTTAATTTGAGAGAGAGGGGCAGGTGAGGGAAGGAGTGCAGAGGGAGAGGGGGAAGGAGAGGGAGAAGCACACTTCCCACTAAGCAGGAACCTGACTCAGAGCTCCATCCCAGGATCCTGAGATCATAACCTGAGCTAAAGACAGATGCTTAACCAACTGGGTAAACCAAGGCACCCCAGGATTGAGTCTTTTGTTCAACAGATTGATAAACTTAGAAACCCAAGACTCATCTTGCTCCAAGTAGCCAATAACTCTTTATGTTCTTCTTTTTGCAGGGAATCAAATATCAATGCCACTAATCAGGGTTGAACTATGATTGATTTGATGAATATAGTGCAATGGAAGTCATCTTATAGTGCAATTTAGGCCCTGGACTTAAGAGAACTGAAAACTTCTACTTTGGTCTTTGAGAGCCCTAAGCTATCATGTAAGTAGTTTAGCTACCCAGCAAAGGAGACCACATAGAAAAGTCCTGAGATAGAAAGGGCCACATAGAAAAGCCCTGAGATAGAGATGGCAAGACATCCGCACCTGAGATTCTCCAGCTCTTCCCACTAAAGCAATAGGCATATGGATAGGCACATCTTTAAACACCCACACAAGTCCAGGTGTCAGCTGAATGCTATCAAATAACTAGGCCAATGCCACATGGATCAACGTATTGCCCAGGCAAGTCCTGCTTAACTTCCTGATTTCCGAAATTACCCTTGCTTTTAAACCTCTGGGTTTTGGGGTAGTTTGCTATACAATAATGACATACAAATTTGGAATACACACATAGATACATAGACATACATATATATGAACACATAGACATACAATATATGCACACACACATTTATTACTCATTGTTGGCTTTGTAGAACCTCAACACCATTAAAACAAGACTGTGTATTTCCTAAATACTGCTTCTTCTTCTATCTTTCTCTCACCTACCCACCCAACCCTTCTCTCCAGAGCTGGAATGCATATATACATACATATACACAAACACACATATTTCAAATATTTCGGTTATGGTGCATGTAAATACATTTTATCAGTCCAGGTAAAAATAATATTTGTAGAATAAAGAGAAGAGGTGAAATGAAACTGATCTTCACATAATTGATAGACAATGAACATATAAAATATAAGTTCCTATAAATAAAGGATTTTTTTAAGATTCTTATCATCTGGAAATCTGCATGCTATGGAGAATAATAAAATTATAATAAAATTATGGTATTTATGAGTTTTGTAATCAAGGCAATTAGAAATATAATTGCAAAGTTTTAAAATATTAAATAGAAATATTTTATCACTAAATAGTGAACACTTGTAGAAATACTCCAACTTAAATAGAAATGCATTTCCTTGGAAAATAATAATAAAAAAGAAATCTGGAAGTACTAATTAAGTATGATTATCTCAAAATAGCTTGTTCACATAATTTGTAAAAATTTGATGAACTCAAATGCAAATACAAATAACAAATACTAAATTTATCATGTAAATATATTATGCCTATTTAAACATGGAAAATTTTTTTGGCTTGCTTTCTCTACAATTTATTTTTTTCTCTTTAGTTTGTGTTTATGATGCTTAAAACAAATTAAAAAAAGTAAGATGAGTTATATAGGATTTTTTTAATTGTAGTTACTATTTAAGAAAGGGTACTTAATATGACTATATTGAAAATCTGGAATATTTGTTGAGACTACTATAATTGAAGTCATTTAATTAAGAAAAATACTAAAAATATATATTTTTTCATTTTCATTATATATGTATTATATATAGAAATACATATTTATATATATATGACTGTCTAATTATATTGGTAAAGGTGTAATTGACAACATAGGTACATAAGTAACTAAAAATTGATGATTTCTCCTACAGTACTAATGTATTTATTATACCATCTGCTTTTTTGATTTTCAAAAGAAAATTTTATTTTCCTTTTAGGGTATCATTTTATTTTATGATGCACTATGTCATACTTTAATAATTTAAAAAGGCTTTGCCATTTTCAATAAGCTATCACATTATGCATGCTATATATGTGAATATGTATGGATGCATATTTATTATAAACATGTGTTGTATATGTCATATATATAACAAATATTCAATATTGAAGCAAATTCATATATCTAATCCCTAAAAGTATCTTTAAGATATCAAGGGTATGCATATGTATATATTTATTTCCTTTGGCACATAATCTCATATTGAATCCTTAAGGCACTTCTGGACAATTCAAGTGATTACTGAGTTTTGAGAATAAAACTATAATGTAGGAGCGCCTGGGTGGCTCAGTTGGTTAAGCGACTGCCTTTGGCTCAGGCCATGATCCTGGAGACCCAGGATCGAGTCCCCCCACATCTGGCTCCCTGCTCGGCGGGAAGCCTGCTTCTCCCTCTCTCACTCCCCCTGCTTGTGTTCCCTCTCTGGCTGTGTTTCTCTCTGTCAAATAAATAAAATCTTAAAAAAAAAAAAAAAAGCAAAACTATAATGTAGTCAGATGATTATACTATATTCAAGGAACAAAACAATAAAAGTATAAATATAAGTATAAATACAGAAAAGTAATCCCTTAGCTCTCAAGCATGGCCATGCATTCTTACTGGTTTTGATCGTTTAAGTGTAAGTCTGAAGTGAAAACATAAAAATTAATCATTTAACCATGACACTACCTATATTTTCCTGGAAACTTCAAGTATGATAAGAGAGTAACATTTCTAATGTTATTTGGGGAAATATAATCACAATGATTGTGAAAATGTGACTGATAAATCAATTTTGGATGTCTGTCATTAATTTATAGGTAAATTTATTATTAATTAGTAACTAATGAGTACCCATTGTGACTCCAGCATCACTAAGAGGCAATATAGTAAGATTATGCAAATAGGGATACAAGTTATTAATATCCCTTACAAGCACAGAGGTAGGTCACATAAAGTCATAGGAATATTAAATAACTCAAAGAAACATGAATATTTTATAGAGAGAATCTTATTCTTGGGAAAGAGTGTTCCTTGTGTGTTAAAGCCTCATCTATCTGTTCACACTCTTGAATGATTCAAGTAAGCAATAGTAATAGCCTGAACACATTCTTAGCATTTACTAGGTGTTACTGATGTAGCAAGTTAATAATCTGGTAACATATTTAACTAGCAGCTAAATGATAATAATATAATGTACAACATAGAAGGGTAGGTGCTATACTCTTGCTCTATTTGAATTTAAATGGTATTCACAAAATACTTGAGTGCTTGTTGAGTTATGTAAATGCAAAATCCTGTTGTTTTTACTGTGTGATAGAAAAATAGCATCAAATTTATTATTTTTTTGATAACTTGAAGCATGGAAGCTGAATCCATCAATACATGAATAGATATTTCATCCTTTAATAAAGGGAGTAAACAGAAAGTCCCGAACACATGAAACATGAGGCTAGAAGGGTATTTCTTTTTTTTTTTTTTTTTTTTAAAGATTTTATTTATTTGACAGAGAGAAACACAGCCAGAGAGGGAACACAAGCAGGGGGAGTGAGAGAGGGAGAAGCAGGCCTCCCGCCGAGCAGGGAGCCCGATGTGGGACTCGATCCCAGGTCTCCGGGATCATGACCTGAGCCGAAGGCAGTCGCTTAACCAACTGAGCCACCCAGGCGCCCCTAGAAGGGTATTTCTTATATGATTTGAGGAATGGGGCTTTTAGTCAGTATCTGAATGGTTTTGTAGGAAGGGATTCCTAGGTAAAAAAATATATATATATAACTAAGGAGAAACATTAAAACTGGTTTTACTCTCTTAAGCTATACAATTTTACCATGTTTTCCTAATATTTTGATTTCTGGAAGTAATATGTTGTTGGTGAGTGAAATTGCAACCACAGTATGTTGTTGATGAGTGAAACTACAACCACAGAAATGGAAGGGGTGATTAAAAACTGATAACTATATCCTGCTGTTGATTACTGAGACTATGAGATATTTAGACATGTTGTTCAAAAAAGGAACTTGTGTTGATAATAGATTAATTAATTGAGAATCTACTCCATTGAAGAAAAAAACTGAAAGATAGTATCTTGCATATGTTGAGTAGGGATACACAAAAGGAGAGAGGAAGATGTCAGAACAGGATGCAAATCTAACAAAGTTTAGGCTAATGCAGCAGGGGTATATTATCTGAGTGTGTTCAGCCTTGTGCTAAAATAGGCACAGCTCACCTGACTCAGTCTCTAGATGAGGATTATCCTGGAAATGATGTGACTTCAGCAAAGTGCCTATAGGCACCTGAAATAGATCTCTCCAACCTAATATTTATTTATGTGTTTGAGAGAGAGTATATGAGGGCACATTAGTGGAAGGGGTAGTGGGAGAAGAAGAGAGAATCTCAAGCAGACTCCATGCTGAGTGCAGAGCCTGACCTGGGGCTCCATCCCAGCAGGAGATCATGATCTGAGCTGAGACCAAGAGTCTAACGCCTAGCTAACTGTGCCACTCAGGTACGCCACAATTAAGATAGATCTTAAAGTTTCTGACAGCTAGAAGTAGCCTGCTGAATGCATTCCCCGGCTGGCTCCAAGTCTTTCTTCAAAGGAGACTCAGCATCAAGCATCTATTTCTCCCAAACAAGCTTACTTTGTGTCCCCTAATTTCCAGTTGAAACCCTTCTGGGCTTTACTGAAGCTATATACTGCATTGAAAATGCTCATGTGATCTCACCTTTAATAGTTCTCCTATTGCCAGATCCATTGGATAATGCCTGCTCTAATCTTTCCATCAGCAAACTGTCCGCAATGTACTATTCCTACCTTTCCCAAGGATTTCATTTGTCTTGTCTCTCTTAATTTTACTCTCTTGTGTTTTGTGCTGCCATCACACTCATCTACTTATTGTTAATCTAACTTACTTATTAATTTTGACAACTATTTGTCCTTTTCCACTAAAATAAAAGCTCCACAAGGTTGAGGATTTTTATTTGTCATGTTTTCATCGCTGTGCCCTTATTGCCTAAAACAATCCCTGATACATAGCTGTCCTTAATGAATATTAGTTGAATGAGCTGAGTGCTACGAAACAGGCAGAAATGCACCTGAGCGTTGAGTTTTGAATTTAGAATAAAACTAAGCAAGCTATAAAACAAGTAAAGCTACTAAATTTAATTTACTTCCTTTGCATATTAAATGTATAAATTTGCTAGGGCTGTAACAACATGCCACAAACTGGGAAGCTTAAAAACAAAAATTTACTGCTTCATAGTTCTGGAAGCTGAAAGTCTGGAATCAAGATATTGGTAGAGTTCCTCTGAGTACTGGAAGAGATGGATCTGTTCCAGGCCTTTCTTTTTAGCTTATAGATGGCAATTTTCATGCCCGTATGTCATTCTCCCCACACTTCCAAATCATGTTCCCTCTGAGTAGTTCTATGTCCTAATTTCCCCTTTTATAAGAACACTGGATAGGGCGCCTGGGTGGCTCAGTGGGTTAAAGCCTCTGCCTTCAGCTCAGGTCATGATCTCAGGGTCCTGGAATCAAGACTGGCATCAGGCTCTCTGCTCAGCGGGGAGCCTGCTTCCTCCTCTCTCTCTGCCTGTCTCTCTGCCTACTTGTGATCTCTCTCTGTCAAATAAATAAATAAAATATTTAAAAAAAAAGAATACTGGAAATATTGTCTCATAGGCTGTCCTGCGATCTCACTTTAACTTGACTGCTTCTGTAATGACCGTATCTCCAAATAAGGTCACATTTTGAGATGCTGGGGACTTCAACATATAAATTTGGGAGTGGGAGCAATTCAACCTATAACACTAAGCCAAAAAAATGAATTGCACCAAGAAAAAATAAATACATTGAATATGTAAGCTTGTTCTTTGAGCCTACACTAGAGCCTTAAGATTCTTTAAGCAAAATCGTAAGAGATGGTTCGACCAAAAAGTGATCTGTGAAGACAGCTAAAACAAGAACACATGGTAGGAAAAATACATGTGAAAAAACACAATGTGAAAGTAAGATGAAGATGGACAAGGACCTTTGTGACAGAAGTCTGACAGATCTGAGGATAGAGATTATACAAGCATATGACTAATAAAGAGTGGCTTTGGATTGATTCCTTCATCCCTTTATCTATTAAGCCATTCATTCCTCCAACTAATAGGGTTTAGAGTGCCTTCTAGAATCCAGCACTGTCCTAGGAGCCTTCATTAAGCTTACACTCCAGAGAAGGCAGATTACTGAAAAAAAGATTAAAAAACAAGATAATTACCTACATTATATACCGCAGATTAGATTGCATTGATTGCTGAATGGGAGGGATGAAGCATTTAGTTGGGCTTACAATTTTAACTGGGACTATAATAGTGGAGTGTATTTAGCTAGGACTAAAGCACAAGATCAGATTGTTAAAATTTCAAGAATTTGGAGAGTTGGCTAGTAAATATAGCCATTGCTAAAATTAAATCATAAATGTATAATTCAACATATTTAAAAATAATAAATAATGGAAACTCATCACTTTCTAACTGAATTATTGTTTTTTACTATTACTTACACTCTTGATGTCACTTATGTCTATTTTATCTATATGATTGAAATACTATAGAATGATGGGATACTTGTTTATCCTTTCCCAGTTCCGTGTACAGTGGTATTATCTTAGTAAATTGAAAATCATTGCCAGTAAAAGTATTTTCATCATCCAGTTCAGCAAATGCTACCAAATCAAGGTTTAATTTACTGATTTAGTTATTGTCTAGACCTGAGAAAGTAAAAGAGAAAGCATAAATAAAGCAGATTAAACTGAAATGTGTTAACTATTACATTCTGAATGAAACAAAAAGTTGAAAAAATATTTTAATGAAAACCTAACAGAAAAAAGCACTCATGTAATTGATGCAAAACTGAAGTTCATACAAACATCTTTTTTTTTAAAAGACTTTATTTATTTATTTGGTAGAGAGAGAGATCACAAGTAGGCAGAGAGGCAGGTAGAGAGAGGCAGGTAGAGGCTCCCTGCTGAGCAGAGAGCCCGATGCGAGCCTCGATCCCAGGACCCTGAGATCATGACCTGAGCTGAAGGCAGAGGCTTTAACCCACTGAGCCACCCAGGCACCCTATACAAACATCTTTTATCTACATATTAATGTAAACAAAAATATTAACCAATACCTACACTAGCACTAAACTCATTGGTCAATGACCTGAGCAACTTCTATGCTGAATCAGAAGACATTCAGGCATTATTTGTTGTAGGATTCTATCAGTATTCGTTAAATTCCAATAATAGGTTGTGTATGGATACAAAAATTTGGCAAAAATCAATGCAAACATCCTGTTAGAATCAAGAGGCTATGTGGAATTTATAATAAAGAGTAATGCATATTTTATAATTGTAAATAGGGTGCTACATGTCTTTTATGCCATTAAAAATGACAATAAACATATGTACTATACACATGCATATTTCTGGTCGTTAAATATTTACTAGCACACCGTTGACTGCTAGGGATATATAGACATGAAAATGTGAGAGAAAAGAGTTCCAGGCAAAAAGAGTCACATGTGCAAATGCTGTAATGTGGGTGTGCTCTAACTTATTGGAGGGAAATTTGTAAAGCCAATATCTTTAAAGCAGAAAGAACAAAAAGGATGAGATCAGAATGACATGATTGGCCAGATTATTTACAGACATGCACATTATTGTAAGAGCTTCAAATAAATGAGAAGTCATTGGCAGGTTTTGAACAAAAGAATGACATGACCTCATTTATTTTAACATGACTATTTTGGCTGCTGGGTTGGGAAAAGGCTGTGTGGAAGAACAGTGGAATTAAGGAAGGAGATAGATTAGGAGGTATTTACAATAAAGTTAGTTAGACTATAAGTGAGGAGATGCAGTTGAACATCAGGTATGTCTTGAAGCTAGCATTTGTTAATGAGATAGATCTGTAGTATGAAAGCAAACAGGAATGGAGTGTGACCCAAGTTTTTTAGATAGATTATAGAAAGATATGGGACCTGTGTGTGGAAAGTGGTTGGAGTTCAAGAATTTGAATTTGGACCTGCACTTTAATGTTTCCTAGACACCAGACAGAGATATTCAGTTGGCACACTGTATGTTGGTGTTTAGAGGAGCAGTCCAGATGAGCATTATAAATGTGGTCAGCATAAAATTAATATTTAAAGCCATTAAGCATGAAGGGATTAGTGATAGAATGAGTGAATAGAAGAAGCTCAAATACTGAACACTGCCATATGCCAATGAGTTTGGGAAAATATATGAAAGCAATACATGACCAGTAATCATTGAGGAAAGAAAAAAATCAAGAGGGTGTAACATCTTAGAAAAGTATTTCAAAGAACAGAAATTATCCAAGTGAGGAATGCTGTTGTTAAGTCAAGTATGATGTGATCTGAGCAGTGTTGGAAATGTATCGATGTCAGGGACAGCCTAATGGAAGACATGACAGTCATATCTAAACTTAACAGTAGATATGAACTGAAGAAAAGGATATATAAGATATTTTGAAGTAAGTTTTTAAGGACAAGACAACTGATTGGAAAGGAGTGATTCAAATGTCACTCAAGTATTTGGCTTAAGGACTTGGGTCAGTGATGAGTCTCTACATGATTAGAAATATAATATGAAGGTCAGTGAAGAGAGTGTTAATTCATGGCTGTATTGACTTTTATGCTTGAGAGGAATTTATGTGAAAAAGACTAATGAGTTTTTTTGAACACATGGCACACGATAGACACGTGTGGATTAGCAAATAAAGATAATAATTATAGATATAAAGAAATGGTTGATATAACCTCACTCTTGCCCAACATAATGAAGAGAATGCTACTTACTATAATTAATGTCCTAAATTGCTCTTCATTGAGTCTTCATTCTTCGCAATGTATACTAAAATGTTAATAATCAGGAGAGAAATTATTTTTATTTTAAAAAAAGCAAGTGTTGGGGCACCTGGGTGGCTCAGTTGGTTAAGCATCTGCCTTCAGCTCAGGTCATGATCCCAGTGTCCTGGGATCGAGCCCCACATCAAGCTCCCTCCCTTCTCCCTCTCTTTCTGCTACTCTGCCTACTTGTGCTCTCAACCTCTCTGTCAAATAAGTATATAAATAAAATCTTAAAAAAAGCAAGTGTGATAAAATCAATGTATCTAATTTTAATGCATATAAAATGATAAAAGACTATTTTGATGGAAAATAACATTGCTTTGTTTCTTCTTCAACTACTGGATGAGCAGAATTAGCAGAATTACTCCTTTGCATTAAAAAGCTATAAATCAGGTATAAACAGAAAGTATAATAACAGCTGGACTACACTGGATTTTCTTCAACCAAATTTAGAGGATTTTTTGCACAATATATGGATCATTTAGAGACGCTTAGAAGAGTAGACAACAAAAAATAAATTAAAGTAAAATTAGAGAACATGTTCCAAAAGTAAAAGAAAAACATTGTAGAGAAAAAAAAAACTAATTTTAGAGATGGGGGAATAGATTATTTTTAATTTTGTTTTCAATTACTGATGTGAACAATCTATCCACATCCTACCTCTGCCATTTGCCTATTAATTATTGACGTGGCCCTTCCTTTGTCAAGCTATATCTTACATGATACCTTCCAACTAGAACTAATACATACAAACTCTGTCCTATTATAGATTTGTGGATTTTTTAAAATAGATTTGTATTTTTAATTTTTTCCTGTATTCCATGAAATAGCATACAGGGTTAGTAGAAATCCTTTGTTTTTTTGGTTTGTTTGTTGTTTGTGCATGTGTATGTATTTTGTTTCTGCAGCTAAGAATGCTCATATATTGTACAGTGGACCAGGATCCTAGAGTTTGAGAATAGTTACTTTCTAATTCTCATCCCAAGACCTTTCTTTAACCAATAAGTTGCTATTCAATACTTTCCTCATTTTGCTTCTTAGTAGGGAAACAAGGCAGAAAAAAGAAGCAAGCACCTAAGGCAGCCTATGAATAAGTAGGAAAATACTGTGTTAATCAATGTAATATACTGCAGACTGAATATGAAGATTGGTTTCCTGAAAATGAGAATTCTTTGTGTAGAATTATTTACAATTTGAAGAGTGATTTATATTAGAGAACAAGACAGAATCAGAGAAGGATATGGAACAAGGATTGAATTAGGAAGGGAATTAATATGGCAAATGATGGCTGAGGAAGAAAAACCAAATGAGGCATTGATTTAGTTATTTGGAGACTTTTTCTATTAAAATAAACCTAGAAATCATATCACTTTTGTTGATTTAGCACCTTTCAGGGCTTATTTCAATGCTGTTCACTCCTAGGGTTCCAGAGAACCTATAAATGTCTTTCTACTGATTCAAGTACCATTTATCAAAGTTACTGCATGAGCTCACTAGGCAAGAGTTTACACATCCCACTTGGCAGTATTCCCCTTTTCGAAATAATTCTAAAAGGATTTAACTAAAGAGAGAGCACCAAATGTGAGACAGGTAAGCCATAAGCCTGAGATATTTAATGCATATGGATAATTGAGAAGGTGTATCAAGTTGGGATTTTTGGCATATTCTCAGTTAATTTTGAAGCAGCAGAGTAATATACAAGAACATAACTCTTTATTTTTACTCCTTTATATCATTTGAATTCCAAAATGATTGTACAATTGTTTTTTTCCTTTGCTTTGTAACAGAAATTTGTTTACTCAAATCCTTGATTTAAAAATATATTTTTTTTTACTTCTTAATAGTTCCTTTGTGGTAACATTAGCAAGGTCACTGGACCAGCCATTTCTCAAATTCTGAGGCTATTTTCAATTTATAGAAGAAACTTGGCTATATACCACAAAACATTAAGAGCTTTGTTGAAGGGCTTGCAAATTGTCTTAAGGAACTTACTTGTATTTCATTTATAAAAATTAAAGACAAAATAATATTGTCTTTTTGAAATATTGAAGAGATACCAATAACAATTATTCAATACTATATTTAATGTCACTCAGAGATAGTGTCACATGTTGTTAATATCATTAAAATTTATATTTATATTTGACTATTTAAAAAATATCTCATTCAGCTATAAGAAAAAAATGAAATTTTGCTGGGGCACCTGGGTGGCTCAGTCTTTGGGCATCAAAGGACCAAAACCAGAACCTTTGGTTCAGGTCATGACCCCAGGGTCCTGGGATTGAGCCCTGCATTGGACTCCCTATTCTGTTGGAGGACTGTTTCTCCCTCTCCCACTCCCCACCGCTTGTGTTCCCTCTCTCACTGTGTCTCTGTCTATCAAATAAATACATAAAATCTTTAAAAAGAGAATGAAATCTTGCCATTGCAACAACATGGGATGGACGTCAAGAGCAATACAGTAAGTGAAATAAGTAAGAGGAAGATAAATACTGTGTGATCTCATTTATATGCAGAATCTAAAAACAAAAACAAAACCTCCTATATACAGAAAACAAATTGTTGGTTGCTAGAGATGAGACAAAAGGGGTGGGTGAAATGAAGGGAATCATAAAATAAGTCAGGAGGTGTAATATACAGCATGGTGACTACAGTTAGTAATACTGTGTGCTGCATATTGAAAGTTGCTAAGAGTCGATCTCAAAAATTCTCATCATAAGAAAAAATGTGACTATGTATGGTGATAGTTATCAATTAGACTTTTTGGGGTTGTCATTTCATGATATATAATCAATGTTGAGTCATTATGTATACAGCTAAAACTATGTATCAATTATACCTCCCTAAGAATAAATTAAGAAAATATCCTTTATTCTCCTTTAATATTTTGAAAAATTTACCATTTCTTTTGGACTCCACTTTTTGATCATTGATTACATGCTTTAGTCATTGGGATTTTTCTCTTAGCTATATTTGTAGACTAATTTGCAAAAATAACATACTTATTTTGGTGGTATGGTTGAGGGTCTAGTGGTCTAAAGTCAGTTACCTATTTTTAAACCTTGGTTTCACCATACTCTTGCCTAACTTTATAGCATGGAAATGCCAATAAATATTTTATTTGATTAATGTGTAATTGCATTACTTAATTCATGAAAACATTTAGAACAATACATGTTACATAGCAAATTCTCAATATAGTTATCATCTGCCTTTAAAAATTTTTTGTTTTTCAGTTTTGTTCAAAGATGAGCATGTACTTTTTTTTTTCCAAAGCAAATATGCAAGTCAGAAAATTCACAGTACAAGAAGCATTCTCTGATTTGCATTTCTCCCCTAGAGAATTTAGAATAGTGAGCTATTTGTTTTGTTTGCTTCAGCATTGGCAATATCTCAATCTGTAGTTCCAGAGGTTTGCATTTTTTTTTTGTTTGCAATTCCAATTAGAAATGCATCTCCTAACTATATTTTCTACAGGTTCTCATCCAAATGTACAGTTATTTTTCCTTCATTCTTTCTTATCTTCTGGCTGATGGAGAAAACCTCTGTGCCATTTCCAAACCCAGGGCTCTTTTCTTTAAAGAGTTTCCTTTAATCCTCACTACAACAGCAGGCCTTTATTATATACTGTCATGAGTCTCATTTATCTCTATGTTTGTGCATGTATACATAATTATGAATACATTTTTTTAAAGATTTTATTTGAAAGAGAGAAACATAGCCAGAGAAGGAACACAAGGGGAGTGAGAGAAGGAGAAGCAGTCTTCCTGCCAAGCAGGGAGCCTGATACTGGGGTCACTCTGGGATCATGACCTGGGCTGAAGGCAGACTTAACGACTGAGTCATCCAGGCACCCCTCATAATTATGAATACCTTCCATGTACCTAGCATTCTGTTTTTGTTTTTGTTTTTGTTTTTTTTCAGTTATTTCACTTAAGCACCTTGTAATCCAAGTCCCTACTTACCAAAATTTAGGTGTATAGAATACTTAAAAGTCTGCTATTTTCCGTCTTTTCTTTTTAGTTTGGGCACTATCAATTAGGGAAGAAGATGGACTTTATTATTAGTGTCCCACCCTCCCTGTGCTCTGTAGTGCACCCAAGCCTTTGTTATGCATTCTTCCCTTGGCTATTGGTTTATCCACAGCAGACTGCAGATTGCTCTGATTGCTGGAGGCCTTTAAGTAAAGAACATGGTGATGTCATAAGTAGTGGCTAACAGAATGCATTCGTCTACACTGCAGTAATTGGCCTCCAGTGTACTTACCTAGCTCCTTGCTCTAAAGAAAATTAGAAAATCCCTATGTATCCTGGTCTCTGTGATGTCTCTTTGTCCTGGAGTAAGATTATATATTACCTTCAAGTTTTGTATTGCAGCCCTACCATCAAACAGAATTAATAATGAAGCAAGGGTATCAGCCACATCTCCACATGTCAACAGATATTAAATGCAGCCTATTTCCTTCGATTGCATTTTGCATGTTAATACAACCAAATTCTAACAAATTACAAATCATCAAAATAATTCAGTTAATTCCTCCAATGAAGTAATCAATTTGGTGAGCACTGATTGCATTATCACCTATTAAGTACTCAGAATACAAAAAGGTACAGAAAACAGTCCTGAAACAGATGTGCACACATTAACTAGCATTACTTTTTTTTATCAACATTATATAATCATGTGCATTCCATCCAAATATGGTTTTAAAAGTTTATTTAGAGAATGAGGTGTTGAAAGGTAGGTTATCTCCTAATTAATAATTAAATTGTTTTCTGGCTACTATAACATGTAGGCTCCGATAGAAATGAGAGAGAAGGGGCGCCTGGGGGGCTCAGTTGGTTGAGTGACTGCCTTCGGCTCAGGTCATGATCCCGGAGACCCAGGGATCTAGCCCCACATCAGGCTCCCTTCTCGGCGGGAAGCCTGCTTCTCCCTCTCTCACTCCCCCTGCTTGTGTTCCCTCTCTGGCTGTGTTTCTCTCTGTCAAATAAATAAATAAAGTCTTTAAAAAAAAAAAAAGAAATGAGTGAGAAGACCCTGGATATAATTATTCTGTTCTAGGAACTTCCTACTTATAACTTGGAAATATCGGTCAAATTCAAGACAAGTCCCTTCTCCCTGAGGTATTCTTGTAATGGTATTTTAAGTTAAAGGAATTTTAAGTTAAAGGAAAAGTTTTCTCTCCTCTAAATTTTATATTTCATGATTTCTGCAGAACTATGTATAATGTGTGAAAGAATGAGCTTGTAACTAGCTATATTTGATACATAACAATACCGCTATCAAATAGGACGTGATAAGGTTTCCTTTTCTTTCCATTTCCACACTAGAAATCTATCTAGGCAATATTGAAAATAATGTATTGATTTAAAACATGGGCTCTGAAGACAGACTACATAGAATCCAAATCCTAGTCTCACTGATTAACCATGTGGCCTTAAGGAAATTAATTCTCTATGACTCAGTTTCCTCCTTTAGAAAATGAGGGTCATGAGTGCTTATATTGTAATAATGATGATTGTAATGATGAAAACAAAACAAACAAACAAACAAAAAACATGTGCATGGGACCTGGGTGGCTCAGTTGGTTATGTGTCTGTCTTTGGCTCAAGTCATGATCTCAGAGTGGTGGGATGAAACCTCACATCCAGCTCCTTGCTCAGCAGGGAGTCTGCTCCTCCCTTTTCTTCTGCTCCTGTCACTAATAAATACATAAGATCTTAAAAAAAAAGGCACCTGCAAAGCACTTAGAAAACTGCCCTGAAAAGCATAAGCAAAATCAGAGGCAAAAATTAACACCGTTCTTACTGTTTTTACTAGACTATCATGTGTCAGGATGCCCAGATAATACAACACTTTTATGGGAAATATTCTCCTGAAGAAGATGCTTGGATGAACATTGCTCTTACAATTTGTTAGTAGCTCCAAGTTTACCAGGCTTTTTTACATAATCTGTTTTTCAACTTAAAATGGCTCTGTGAGATGATTGAACAGGATATTTATGCATTATTCCTAATTTGTTGATAAGGACAAAGGCACACGATATCAAATAACTCATCTGATTCAGCTAAAAAGTGTTCAGCGATTTTCTACTGATTACTGATGCCAGATTTGTTTTTTCAGAGCAAACGGATAAATGTAGCATGTTCCTTACAGAGATCTTTAGGCCTACCTAACCAGAGTTGCCTACCAGAATACTTTATATTTCACTGTAGGCAACTCTTTTGACATAAGTATATTGGTATCTATATTGATGTTTGATCATTAAGTTATTCCCTTTAGATTACATAAGAATAAAATTTACATATGCAGATCCACATAGGGAATTCTAAAAACTGTCTCCTCTTGGCTTAATATTCATGTCAAAGATGTCTATTGTGATTTTAATTTTTATTTTTACTCATTTTTAATTTTTTTATTTTCATTTTTATTTACTCTTTCTTTTTACAGAATCACTGCCTGAAGACCACAAGAAATGAGAGTTGAGTATTTGTCAAACCTTTGATAATACAGTTTTTTCATCTTTGGAAGTTGCATTCGATGGTTGGAAATGTATGTGGTTACTTGAAGCTGTATCTAATTAATTAGTGATTTAGGTGAATAATTATGATATGTTTGGGCCAAAAAAAAAAAAAAGAAGAAAAAAGGTTATAAATTCTTATAAAGCAGGGTGTGTGTGTGTCCATCTTCTATCCCTTCGTTTTTTCCTTTTGCATTACAAATTATCTCTGAATATGATTTTGAAAGAAGAGTTCAAAGATATGTCTAACAAGCTTAACATGGTTTTACAGAATATAATTCTCCAAAGTAATTGCCTTGAAGAGTTACAATCATTTTTATGTGCTTTGGCAGAGGAAAAATAGACATTCCCATTAATTTTTAGTCAAAATGTGTATTTATTACAGGTGATGGCAGCAAGGGAAAATTTCCTAAAAGTAAGGAGGAATTTTTCTCTTAGTAAAGTGCCAATGAATTGTGAAATATTACCCATAAAACCACTATTTGCTGAAATAGACCTGGCTCAATAGATGATTTTCAATTACCGAGTTAAAAAGCCCTCCCCTGATTTTTATATAGTCTGATTCACTTAGAGCAAGAAACACTACAGAAAAAGCTGATAAGCTGCAGATTTTACAACTAGGTCTGGGGTTAAATTAATAAACATTAATCACTTTTTTATTAATCATCTTCTAATGGTTCAAAAACATGCACAAACATTTTTTCAACAAAGAATGAAGGTTTTTTTTTATTCAAATGAGCTTCTTGGTGGAAGTATTTTGCTTTATTTTCTATGTGTTTTAATTGCAACTCTGTAAATGTTTTGTAATTTTTATGTTTGTAGTTTGTACAAAATTTAATTTTGTGATTGTTCACATGATGTATCTTGAGGGAGAAATGTATTTATAATTTAAATTGTAATTATTTACTCATAAAAAATTGATTAGCAATTTTCATATACACTGCCATCTCCTGTCTCCAAAATGTGTTATCAATACACACTAAATTCAAGCTATTTCATTTGGAAGGACATAGCTATTTACATAAACTTGTGGAATTGCCATAGTCACTAAAACAAGAACAAGAAAAAAGCTGAAATCATGATGATGTGTATTCCTAGCTGAATCTCCACTCCTATTGGCAATCTGCGAGAATGAAGGGTTTTTTTTTTTTAATTTTATTTATGTGAGGGGCGCCTGGGTGTCTCAGTTGGTTAAGCGACTGCCTTCCGCTCAGGTCATGATCCTGGAGACTGGAGATCGAGCCCCACATGGGGCTTCTTGCTCAGCGGGAAGCCTGCTTCTCCCTCTCTCACTCTCCTTGCTTGTGTTCCTTCTCTAGCTGTGTTTCTCTCTGTCAAATAAATAAAAATAAAATCTTTAAAAAAATTTATTTATGGGGCACCTGGGTGTCTCAGTGAGTTAAAGCCTCTGCCTTCGGCATGGTCTCAGGGTCCTGGGATCTACGCCCGCGTTGGGCTCTCTGCTCAGCGGGGAGCCTGCTTCCTCCTCTCTCTCTCTCTCTCTCTCTCTGCCTGTCTCTCTGCCTGCTTGTGATCTCTCTCTGTCGAATAAATAAATAGAATCTTTAAAAAAATTTATTTATGTGACTATGTATTTCCCTTTTATAAGCAATGTGATTCTTCTCTTTCAGCCAAAAATGAGAGAATAAACAGCATCTTCTCTCAAGTAAAACTGAGAGAAAAAGACTGAATCAAAACCATCTGAACCTCTTTTCTTAATGGATTTTTGCTCCTCTGGAGAAAATTAAAATAGAGCTTTTGGAAATCTACAAACTGCAGGTGGATTTTTTTTTCCCCAGAGAGATTGTTTTTATTCCTGTTAAACTGGGCATACTACAAATGCCAATATTAATTCTGAGGCTTCATTTAATATCAAAGTTTGTTCTACTCTCCACACTCCTGATCTGTATGTCTTCTTTTTTTTAATTTAATTGAATTCACTTTCAATTAACATAAAGTGTATCATTAGTTTCAAAGGTAGAATTCAGTGATTCATCAGTTGTATATAACACCCAGTGCTCATTACATACGTCTTGTTTTCATTGCTTCTCTTATTCCACTGGATCACCGCTTTCTAGAATTATATGTAATTTTACTTTTATGTTTTTATTGTGTATTGTCTATTTTCTCTTCACCGTCCCCAACAGCTGCACTGTAAGCCAGGTGGTCACGGATGTTTTGTTTGCCGACGTGTACGAAACACTATAGTTACTGCCCAACATATACTACATTGTCAGTAAGCATCTGTTAAGTGAAATAATAACTTAATAAATGACAAGATGATCATTAATTTGGCATATAGCATACTAACCAGAAGTGCCATAATTTCTCCCAAAATTTTTAGACCTTTTAGAGTCAAAACGTGGTGCTTAGAGTCACAGCAACAATAGCACCAGAGAACTTTCTGGAAATGCAAACCCAGACCTGCCAATTCTGAATCTGTTCATTTTCATAAAACCCTGTACCTTAACTGTAATGTCATTTAAAAGAAGCCACAGCAACTCCTGTGGGCCATTGGTTAATTTGTTCCTCCTCTGCCTTATTTTAAAGAAAGATATTCCTCTTCATTCTCTTTCCTGATAATATTACAGTAATTATGGTGAGGTGGTAACTGCATGTAGATCAAACATTTCTTCAGAGCATTTAAGGATTTATTGACTATTTTGTATGAACTATGCAAGTTAAAACAGTATCTTTCCTTCTAACTGGACTGATAAGGGAGAAGTGACCAAGTTATACATAGCTTCTTGATATGGTCCAAATTCTATTTTGAGCAAGGGATAACTGGCTGTGGTTTTTGGAAAACAGGGCAAATTGAGGAAGCCACTCACTATCCAACTGAATTTACCAAAGAAATGTTCTAATAGGGAAAAATCTACTCAACCCTGTAAAAGTACATCCAAGCAACATAAGCATTTAGTGATAAATCTTTAATGCAGTTTGAAAACCAAATGATAGGAAAAATTTTAGGGAAAAGGTGTACATTTTTCCTTCTCCTATGTGTCACAGGAAACACATAAACCCTGTCTTAGTTTTACTTCACCAACAAACTCTAATGAGTAGGTGCTATAAGACAGATGAAAGCAATATGTTCAAGACCAGGTTTTTGTGCTGTGTTGCTAAATCATTCTGAATCACCTGTGTCTGGAAGCCTAGAGCTAGCAAAGCAACAATAAACAGAAAGTAGATAACTCATTAGAACTGCTGTTCCTTCTTCTGGTGCAGAGAAGTTCAAGGTTCTTCTCTAACACTGGGGGACATAGCTAGGAAGACGTTTGGATGAAATGATCCCATGAAGTTGTAATAAGCCACATACTAAAATGTTGTTTTTTCTGTATGTGGATTCTTTCAAAAAAATACCATAAACCAAAACCAAAAATATAAATAAATAGGGGGAAAAAAGGGAAAAAAAATGATAGGACATCTGTTCCCTTTGTTCAGATTTGCTCTGGTCCCAGTAGTATCTTTGCTTCCTAAGGCTACTGAACCTCTAACATAATAATGGCATTTTTTTATCAAACCAGCTTTCAACTTCGGATCTTGGCAAGGAATTTCAACAGCTTTCAGACGGAAAGTATACAGCCCCAAAGAGAACTAAGTCATCCATATACTTGAGACAATTTTGGGCGTGCTTCACATATGAAGAATCTGTTCTCTAAAATGAGAATGCCCAAGTTTGGATCAGGTCTTTTGCTTAAGCTTTTATGAACCTGGTTAAATTACTTAACCTCTTTGGGAAAAAAAAAATACTTTTTTAAAAAAGATTTTTTTAAAAAAATTTATTTGAGAGAGAGCAAGAAGGAGCAGGTAGAGGGACAAAAGGAGAGGGAGAAGTAGGCTCCCTGTGGAGCAGGGAGCCAATGTGGGTTTTAGTCCCGGGACCCTGGGACCATTCTCTGGGCAAAAGGCAGACAATTGACTGAACAACCCAGGCACAACCTCCGTCCCACCAAATTACTTCCCCTCTTGAACTTCATTTTTCTGAGATGTAAAATCAAGTGATAGTAGTACCTTCCCCATTATATTTTTGAGAGTCTAAAATTAGGTGAAACAGGAGATACTTAGAACAGGACTTGAATGTGATAACTATTCAATAAATGTTATCTACTGCACTGTCATTTAAAAAAGCAAGCAATTGGCTATATGAAGACAAACTGCTGTTCTATTTTAAGAAATTGCCACAGCCACCCAGACCTTCAGCAACCATCACCTGAGTCAGTCAGCACTCAGCAACGTCACGACCTTCCACCAATAAAAAGATTAAAACTCCCTGAAAGTGCAGGTGATGGTTGGCATTTCTTTTGCAATCAACTGCTTTTAATTAATGCATATACATTGCATTTTTTGGACATAATGCTATTGTATACTTAACAGACTTAACAGAAACCAAAAAAAAATCATCAACTTGATTTACTGCAATGGTCCGGAACCCAACCAGCAATATCTCTGAGGTATGTCTATAATAGAAAGAGAGGGACAATGAAGTAATTAGGTTGAGGATATATAATGAAGGTAGAGCTGGTGGGATTTGCTAGTGGATTGACTGCAAGTATGGGAGAAGGGAAGAACTCAGAATGATGTTTTGTTTGTTTTACTATTTTTTGTTTCATTATTTTTTTTCTGTTTTTGCCAAGAACCAGAACAGATTTGTTATTTGCTAAGATGAAAAAGACTAGAATAAAAATTAAAATATGGTATATATGAAGAAAAAGGCATTTCAAAAACACAAAATTAATTACTGAATCTAAACTAAATTAAAAATTGGGGTACCTGGGTGGCTCATCAGTTGAGCATCTGACTCTTGATTTCAGTTCAAGTCATGATCTCGGGGTCTTGGGATGGAGCCCCGTGTTGGGCTTGGTGCTCAGTGGGGAGTCCGCTTGGGGATTGTTTCTCTCCCTTCTTTGCCCCTCCCCCTACTCACATGATTTCTCTTTCTACAACAAATAAATACATCTTTAAAAATTAAATTAAAAATCTAAAAGCAATAAACTACAGTATCAGTACTGTAAATCCAAATTAAAATCCAAATAAAATAAATGATGAAAAATTTTGAAATAGAAGAGTTTTAAAAAGCACAGAACAGGGAAACCAACCATAAGAGACTCTTAATCTCAAGAAACAAACTGAGGGTTGCTGAGGGGTGGTGGGGAGGGATAGGGTGGCTGATTTATGGAAAAAAATAAAAATTAATTTAAAAAAGAAAAAAACACAGAATAAGAAAGAAAAGTTCATATAGGGGAAATTTTTCAGTATTTTATAAATGAAAATAAATCATTAAAGGTGATAAAATATAGAATATGCCATGTTCAAAGATAGAAGGAGAAGAAAAGATGGATGAGGATCAGGTAAAGGAGAAAACTTTCTCACTGTAGAATACTGGATTTTCAGATCTAAATGCTCTTAACTAGTGTTGATGAGAACATGGAAAAAGGAGAACACTCATGCCCTATTGGTGGGAATGCAAACTTGTGCAGCCACTCTGGAAAACAGTAGGGGGTTCCTTACAAGTTTCAAATAGAACTACCCTATGATCCAGGAATCATACTACTGGGTATTTACCGAAAGAATACAAAAGTACTGATTCATACGAACCCCTATGTTCATAGCAGCATTATCTGTAATAGCCAAGATATGGAAGCACCCATGTATCCATGGATAGATGAATGGATAAAGAACTGGTACATATATATAATGGACTTTTACTCAGCGGTAAAAAGAATGAAGTCTTGACGTTTGCAACATGGATGGAGCTAGAGCATATCTGCTAAGTGAAATAAGTCATTTAGAAAAAGATAAATACCATATGCTTTCACTCATATGTGGAATGTAACAAACAAAACAAAATGAGCAAATGGAATAAAAGAGAGAGGTACAAGCCAAGAAACAAACTTTTCACTATACAGAACAAGCTGATGGTTACTAGAGGGGAGGTTGGTGGTGGGGATTAAGGACGGCAGCTGTCTTGATGAGCACTGTATGAAATTGTTGAATTGCTACTATATGGTATACTTGGCACTAATATAGCACTGTATGTAACCAATCGGCATAAAAATAAAAACTTATTAAAAAGTTCAAGATTAAGAATACTAAAATAAAAATTAAATAAAAAATTAAATAATGCCCTTAGTTGAGAGTGAGAATAATAAAAGGGAGATACTGAAAAACATTGATGCAAGGTTTTTGTTTGTTTGTTTCTTTGTTTCTAATTTTAATTAATGGCATATTTGAGTATATTTATAACCCACCTCCCCAGGAAAGAACTGTGGTCTCACAAGATAAAGTTAGAGGAGTTATGGTTCTTACTGACATTCCTAATTTAAGAGCAAGAAATGCAAAATTTTGAATCCCTTAGGCAATTAGAGATAGATGTAATTTAAGGATGACTTTGTAGTGGGTCCCAGAGGCCATACCCAAGCAATCAGAAGGAATTTAGAAGCAGCAATCTCCCTTTTGCAGCAGAATTTAATCAGGGAACTGGTCCAGGAAATTAGAGGTCAGTGTGCCTGAAAACCTAGGCCAACTCAGCAAAGCCACAGATTGATCATACAGGACTTGCTCTGTTCCTGCATTCTCTTTTACTAGATTCCCATTAATGATAACCATACAGGAGACTGGGGGGGTCCATCCCACATGTCTGAAAATCTTAGTTTCACTTATTAGTATAAGTTGAGAAAATCAAGAAACTATTCTTGTGAGATTAAAATGGAGCTGTGCAGGCAGAAAAAGATTATGTGATGTGTTTTGTTATTTTTATTTATTTATTTATTATTATTATTATTATTATTATTATTATTATTATTATTATGTTCAGAGAGCTCCGGAGATGTGATGTGTTTTAAAGAAACCTACTGACAGAACTTTCAAATTATCTATCTGAATAGAATCTTGGATTCTAGAATCAGATTCAAACATATCTCAGCTAAATGCCTTATACATTTAGTGTCTTAATTATAAAGGGAAGAAGTCAGACTAGACATTCTGGAAGGTGATTAAATAAATATTACCAATTAATTTTTACATTTTGTTTGTTTTGTTGTTGTGTTTTTTTTTTCAGATTCAGCTTTTGAACCAAATACATCTCTGCCTAATTAAGCTTCTTTCCTCTTTTATCCCTTAGCTATGCTATTGATGCTCACATTTTTGTACATGAAATATCTTTATCTGGTGTACATTCTTATAAATAATAAAAAAACCTCTAACTTTGATGACAGGTGTCACTTTTCGTCATCTTTTTAATAATTAATTAAAAAAATCCTTAGGGTGTTGTTGTTGTTGATGATGCAAAAAGTTTCTTTTATTAAAGGACAGGAATAGGATCCCTGGACAGAAAGAGCTGCACTTTGAGAAGTGATTGTTACATACTTTTAAGTTGGTGGAGGGGTGGAGAGAAATGAAGGAAATCCTCAAAAAGTTTTCATATGTTAAAGAGGACTTATAGGATCCTAAAGAAAAAATCTTGGTTTTGAGCCAACATTATAACATTTTTAGTTTAATGATTTCAAATATTCTCCTTCCCTCTTAATCTTCACAATAAATTACATTTTGTACATAGGGGATTTCTTTTTTAATTTAAGTTATAAAAAATATATATTTAAATGTAATAAAAAAATTTGCCTTATTTTGTGACTCTAGTTATATATTCTTGATGCATTTGCATATTTTGCTTATTTTTTCAGCAAGATCATTTTATGGCAGAAACTAATTTAAGAATTCACAATGATTTATTATTCACCCTCCAGATATTTCTTTAATCTACAAATTTTCTCGAGTTTTCAATTATGGCAAGAAGAAATGCACATGACAAGCAAATCTATAAGCAACTTGTTCTAACCTACACATTAAAAAAAAATTCACATAGTAAATACTAACACTAAAGCACCTTCTTAGAAATTTTTGCATATCCACACAGAAAAGTCTTTGCTTAGCAATAGGTTTGCAATTACAAAACAGAGTCTTCCAACTAAGATTAACTAAAAACTAACAGTAACAAATATGAAAGCCCCCTTTTCATGTTACCTTTGTATTATATGCTTTCTAAATCAAGGTGAAAAGAATGAATACTTGAAGGTAATATCTTCCAGAAAATACTAGAAGAATAAAGTTGCCAGAAAATGTCTCTGGTTTAAAAAATATATATATTTCCAGCTCCTGGGTGGCTCAGAGGGTTAAACCTCTGCCTTTGGCTCAGGTCATGATCCCAGGGTCCTGGAATTCAGTTCCACATTGGGCTGTCTGCTTGTGGGGAGCCTCCTTCCCTCCTCTCTCTCTGCCTGCTTCTCTGCCTACTGTGATCTCTCTCTCTGTCAAATAAATAAATAAAATATTTTTTAAAGAAAGTGTTTCAATAGAATTTCATGTCTTTCCCATAGCTAGTTGTATACGTAGTTCTTAAAAAACAATCATTAAAAATATCAGGACATAAAGTAGGAAGACCAGGCTCCCTCTGTGACAGCATCATAATTGTTTAGAGGTCAGAACACCCCATCAGCAACAGCTCTACAAAAACTCAATTTCTTTCAAAGAAAGTGTCAGGATGATGAGCAAGAATAAGAAACTTTAACCAGAGAAAGAATTTCATCTAGAAATCTGCCCAATGGACACCTGGGTGGCTCAGTCATTAAGCGTCTGCTTCAACTCAGGTCATGATCCCAGAGTCCTGGAATCCAGCCCATCGGGCTCCCTGTTATGCGGGAAGACTGCTTCTCCCTCTCTCCCTCCCCCTGCTTGTGTTCCTGCTCTAGCTATGTTTCTCTCTGTGAAATAAATAAGTAAAGTCTTAAAAAAAATAAAAATCTGTCCAAAATGGAAATTCTGTGTGAGCCTCATCCAAATTGTAAGGTAAAACATTTTTTGCTTCCATAATCCGTGATGAGGAGCACTGTGAGCAAATTTAGAAACTAAGCCAAAAGTATCAATCTGCATTTCTGTTTTTATTTGAATGGATAAAGAAGATATAATACAGGTATAATAAAAACAAGAATTGTGAGTAATACGGATTATTTTATAAAACATAGAAGTTAACTGTAAGAATTTCAGAATCAGACAGAAATAAAGATAGCTCTTTGTCTTGCTCTTTTATTAGCTCTGTGAATGCACTTAACCCCTCAGAAAAGTAGTTTCCTCACACAGGGAATGGAAAAATAAAAATAAGATGTTCGATAATTTATATAAATTTCTTCATAAGCCTATAAAAATTACCTGAGATTTAAGCAAGCATTTTATGAATCATAGCTATCCTGCTATTTATGCTATTAACATTTTATATAGATGTTCATACAGTAAAAGATATCAGCCTTTTATTTGGTAGTTAGGATTTACCATTAATTTTATTACCTATATTTTTATTTCATATTTTAACATTTTTATTAAATTCACATGCTGATGAAAGCAAATGATTAAAATATAATGTTCTTTAGAAGTTTTATTTTATTGGTAATTTTCACCTTATTACCAGTGACTATTTAATTTATTACTTCCTTATGACAGACAAGTGCTATGACAGTAACTGGCAGGAGGTTAACATAGGGAGATAGAGTTCAGAGTGATGGCTGAAAAAAATTGGGGGAGGGCTTTCAAGTTATTCACCAGTTAGACCATTGGTATGAGACCAATTCTGATGAAAAAGTAGACATTAGCCAAGTAAAGAATATGGCAGAAAGAATCATGCAATAGAACTCTCATTTCATAAACAGATGTGTGGGCATGCTATTTTTGAGGAAATATTGGAGCAAACTGTTTATTCAGTGATGCCAAACATGATCCTCAAAAGGTAAATAAGAAACAGATCACAAAGGGCCCAGTACATGCTATAAAAAGTATGGCTTATATTGTGAAAGTGTTGGAGGACAGGGAGACATAAAGATTGGAGTTTATGAAACAAAACTGAAGTGACTGGATTCATGTTTTTTAAAATACTAGTTTGAAGAAAGTGTGCAATACAGATTGAAAATTCTGAGACCACAGGTAACAAAACCATTCAGAGTACCATGAAGCATGATGATGTATGAGCTAAGGGGGTATCAGGCATGGCAAAGAAGGGGGAAATTACATCTACAATTAAGATTAGAAATATATTTTCTTAAGTGCAAATGCAAAGTAGTGCATTTCTATACAGGAAAGGTTGCTAGATATTTAAATGGCTTCATACTTTTCATACTTTTGGACACTAGATTTTTAAATGATCTAGATCTGGCTTGTGACCAGAGACCAAACTACTTTTACTCCTATCATCCCTTTATATCCACTTTGTGGACTAATCTTTTTTTTTTTTTTTTTTTTTTTTAGGCTCTTAAGTAAAACCTCAGACATAACTTTTCAGGTACTCCATGTAATGTATTTTATAAATAGTTCATTGCTTAGGCATAAAAATTCCAGACCCGTATTAATTACATAACAGTAATCTGGTCAACAATAGCAGACCCTAAGTCTGGATCAATTCAAGGCCAATAAGCCTCCAGTGAGGCATGAACTATTGGTTTCTTCTTGCTATCTCATTTTTTTCCTACTCTCTAAGTCAACTGATATTTTAAATCCTTCCAGAATATGACCCAAATAAAAGGAAGGGTTTACCAAAAGCAACACAATCATACATGAAAAGGTTAGCTATAATCTCGGGTTGGTGTCTTCTCATCACTGATGCACCCTTGCTGCATCTTTCATGGACTTCGTCTTCTTGAACCTAAAAGATCTGTCACCTTGCCATAGTTGATGCCCAAAGCTTCTCTAGCACCTCACTTAATACTTCTCTCTCATCCTGTAGGTCCAGTGAACCTAACACTTTCCTCATGGAGATTGACTTTAAATTTTTTGTCAGTATTCTTGAGCAAGATTCCCAAGGTTGTGCATTTTGCTGTCCATGGTGTATATTCATTTTGTAATAAGTAAAGTTGTGTGTGTGTGTGTGTGTGTGTGTGTGTGTGTGTGTTTTCTCTCTGCTTTTTTAGCTTATGCTTGTATAGTTTCTCTTACTGGCCTCCAGAGTCCTCAAGCTACAGGTTGCTGTCCTTTATTTGGCTCCTTTATTTGACTTAAGGTGAAGAGAAGAATTTCATGCCTTTGCCCAAGATTGAATGCAAAGTGGTTGGTGGGCAGTAACCTGTGAAATTTCTCTAATAAGGTTCTGTATTCCACATTTTCAACCATCGCCTCTCTTAGACGATACATGTGTGTGGCTGGGTGATATTCCCCTAATGACTCTTGAGTCATTCCTTTGGAAGTAATGTATAGTCATCTTTTACTTCTAATTAGAGGGTGATAAAATAGGGCACTATTTTTTTTCCCTCAGCCTTTGTTTAATGGTCTCTGTAAAAACTCTGAGAGAGGGGCGCCTGGGTGGCTCAGTTGGTTAAGCGACTGCCTTTGGCTCAGGTCATGATCCCGGAGACCCGGCATCGAGCCCCACATCGAGCTGCCTTCTCGGCGGGAAGCCTGCTTCTCCCTCTCTCACTCCCCCTGCTTGTGTTCCCTCTCTGGCTGTGTTTCTCTCTGTCAAATACGTAAAATCTTAAAAAAAAAAAAGAAAAAGAAAAAACTCTGAGAGAATAAGACAAGGCTTACTTACAATCTATTACAGAGGTCTGTCTGTATCTTGATCCCAGTTTTGATTGCTGTGAATTGTTTTGTTTTGTTTTGTTTTGTTTTTTTAAGGGATGGTGTAAAGGTGAGGAGGACAAGTAACAAGTATCTATAATATTCTGGTCCTTCTCTTGTACATTGTAGCTTAAACATCCCTGCCTACATCAGAGGTACTTGAAATTACACTATAATATGTAAATTATATGTGCGTATATGAAACTGATTATATGTATATGTACGTGTCTAAATATATGTGAATGTATATGTGTGTAGGTTTCAACATATAATAATACAATGTAATACACATAACATATGTATCTGTATAGGTAACCATACTATGAGTAGATACATAAATGTGTGTGTATCTATCTCTCTATCTATCTATCTCTATATCTGCACATACACAATCCATGAAAGTGACAAGATATAAATATTGTTTACCTAAGAAGAATTTACCCTTCTAAGATCAACCACTGTATTTGATAATTAAATGTATTTGCATATTATACATGGTAAAATTGATGGGAATACAATGTCACTTAATAAGACAGTACTTTTCCTAAATTACTTTTTATCAAAATAGTTGCTAAGTAAATACATTATTTTGTCTGTTGCTGAGTAAATACACTGTTGAGTAAATACATTATTTGTCTGTTCATATATTTGCTGATGTTTAAATACTTTTATTATATTTAAGCCAACATTTTCTTTCTTATATATTTAGTACACTAACTCTCTGTGTATTATCTAAATACAGGCAATGGCAGTTGGATACATCATATTAATTAAGTACCAGATTGGATATCCCCTTTCAAATTGTCCTCCCACAGGTTTGATATAAACCTTTCAAACTGCAGGAAGAAATGACAACAAAACCCAGAGCTATGTTATGTGATTGAGAGAATCAGTTATCCTGGTGTCACTGGAAGCAAAATCAATTCATGTGTTCTGTCATCCTTAGAAAGTACTCTCTAACATGCTGTCAGCAGTAAATTTTACAGGATTTCCCCAAAGTCAATTGCTTCTTTTATTTGGGATTAAGATGAAAGCAAATTGATTCTTCCCATACATAAAGGAAGCATGAGAGAAGAGATACTTTTAGTCTACTCACTTTTTTTTTTCTTCTTCTTCTTTTTTTTTTTTTTTCTTAACTGACAGATTTCTCCTGGCTCACTAATATAAGGTGCTTAGTAATTGAAATTCTGGCTGTGAAGTATACTCAGACATAACCAACATGAATGCAATTTCCCTTCGAGTGACCTTCTTCATGCAGGTAGGCAGGAAATTTATTTTTGGATAAATACTTTTCTGAACACATTAAAAAAATGGCAATTCTTTCTAACATTTTGATTGAAATTATTGTCAAGATATCCTATCATCTTCAATTTTATTTTACTGTATCTCCCCAAATCTAGTGATAACCGCATTTTTGTCTTTTTCTTTAATTGAATTGAATGAATTCAGAATCAACATTTCAAATCCTGTAATATTTTTTGCCTTAAAATATAAACTCTCAATAGAGAAGATATTTTCAAATCAAACTATGACCACTTTCAATCGACCAAACAACCCTAGGTAGATTATATTAACAAGTTCTATTGGGGCCAACGACAGGAATACATTTTTTTTTCTCCTTTTGAGCAACATAAACATGTAGATGAATTTGAGAGATTATTTTAACTGAATTAGATCTTGCTAAAAATATAAAAAGACATAAAATTCCATGTGGGAGAGACCAAAGTTTACCAAAGAAGGAAAGAAATAAGCACTAAACAAAAATAGAAACTGATGAAATATTATGGAAAATACTGTGTGTCTGCTGAAAAATATATAGCATTTATGCTGCCCACTCCTTTGACTTTTGTACATAGAATAGCAAATGGCATTAACTTCTGTAAAGTATTATAGGGTATCTAGTGCTAGGTTAGATTGCAAGTAAAAGACTAATGTCTAAATTTAAGATAGAAGCTAGAGTGACATCAGCAACATGGCTGGAAAAGATATTATTATCAGTAATCCACCTCAACAACAATATTTTGACTTCTATACATGGGCAAAAGTGTCTCTGGGAGCTGTGGGACTTAGCACCACACATGAAGGTCATTGGGTGCCTGGCCTGCAAAACTCAGTCAGAGCTGTGAGCCCTGCAGTAGCCCATGAGTGGCTTCAGCCTCTGTCAGCGACTGTCTAGGAGTCCCTGGACAATACTGTTTTAGACAATTACCCACAGATAAGACAGTCTTTGTGGAAGTCCAGATTTCCAGCAGAGAAGTTCTAATACCATTGGAAGAAAGTAGAAACAAAAACAAACAAACACTTCAAATGTAGACACTTTGAAGAAGGTAATAAGGACAGTCTGACTTTACCCAAGTCACCCATGTTTCAAGGTGGTGGAATTCAGTTTCAAATGAGACTTCTTAGCTTGTGATTTTTGCATGGGGAAAGTGAGAGCATGTGAGTGAGTGCTGGATCCCTGCAGATAGTGAGGAGGTGAAAGAGTCTGGGAAAGCAGTAAATGGGACTATGGAAGAGCATTAAAGGGCTGTGGATCCTACTGAATGCATCACAGACTCCATCAAGAAGCTGGCCTATGAGCCACTCAGGATGTATTACCTACAGATTCTCTCAAATGACCCAACAAGTACAGCAAGTACTGTACATGTTTCACCCTAATATCCCCCATACTCTGTCCAGCTCTCTATGTAAGTTCATAGAAGTGGAGAGGGAATAAATTTTGGCAAATAACTAGTAAGAACATGCATAAAACCAACCCTAAATATGTGGACCACAAAGAAACTGTAAACTTGAGCTTTAGCTTACCCTTAGGAAAGCAAAGTTTGGCTGTCAGCACTTGGCCTGATATGTTGCAGGATCAGAGAAGATATACAAATTCAAGAAATCTACCATAAGAGGGACCAAGATGTGTGAAGCATGCATATCCACAGAAGGGCCAAGAAATTCTCAGAATCTCTAGTGTGGCTAGCAGAGGGTAATTCTCTCCTAAGGTCAGTCAGTAAAGACTGGCGGTGGTAATTATATTGCAGAGGCAAAGACAGCATTCCAAGACTTCAAGAAATTTGGAAAATCTCAGAAATATTACGCTACCAAAAAATCACAATAATCTTCCAATGGTTGACCACAAAGACATGGAGATCTGAAATTTACCCAATAAAGGACTCAAAATAATTGTTTTAAATGAGCTAAATCAATTACAAGAAACTACAGAAAAACAATAAGTGATATCAGGGAAACAATACATGAACAAAATAAGAAATCTAGCAAAGATATAGAAATCATGAAAATGAACACATTGTGGAGTGAAAGAATATAACACACGAAATAAACACTGCAACAGAAAAAAAAATCAACAGCAGAATGCATCAAGATTTTTTTTTATATCTGTGAATTAGAAGTCAAAACTGTTGAAATTATCCAGAGAAGAACAAAGAAAAAAAAATGAAATTGAAGAAAGCTTGTGTGATGTATGGTGTAAGATCAAAAGAAACAATCATCAAATTTACTGGAGTAGAAAAAGAGAGGGAGAAAGTACAGAAAACTTAAATAATGGCTGACAACTTCTCAAATCTATAGAAATATTTGCATATCCAGGTACTTAAAGGGGATAGGTCATGAAACAAATGTAATTTAAAGAGATTTCCTCCAAGCCAGACTATAATAAAACTATTAAAAATTAAAGACAGAGGGGAAAAAGTTAAATATAAGAGATTATCTTTTTTAGGCTTATCAGCAGGTTTCTCAGCAGAATGGGGTGATGCGGTGATATATTCAAAATGATGAAAGAAAAAATCCTGCTAACCAAGAATATTCTATCTGGTAAAGCTGCACTTCAAAAATAAAGAGAAGTTAGGAAATTTACCAGGAAAAATAAAATGATGAGGGGTTTCATCATCACCAAGACCTGCCTCACAAGAAAAGCTGAGAGCAGTACTTCAAGTGGGAAGGAAAGAACACTAATTAGTGACGTGAAAATAGCATATTGATAAAGGTAAGTATATTATCAACTTCAGAACACTTAAATACTATAAAATCTGGAGTGCTAGACTTAAATTTAATATAAAGGGTAAAAGGCAAATATCTTAAAGATAACTATAGGGAAACCTGAGTGACTGAGTTAAGTGTCTGCCTTCAGCTCAAGTCATGATCCCAAGTCCTGGGATCAAGCTCAGCAACAGGCTCTCTGCTCATTGAGGACCCTGCTTCTCCATCTGCCTGCTGCTCCCCCTGCTTCTTGTGTTCTTTCTCTCTTTCTCTCTCTACTGTTCTCTCTATCTCAAATAAACAAATAAAATCTTAAAAAATAATTTAACTACAAATAATTCACAATACAAAAACAGGTAAATTGTGACATCAAAATATAAAAGGGAGAGAAAAAGATATTGATTTTGCATATAATCAAAGTTAATTTGTATCAGCATTATATCGGTAGATATTTTAGGTAAGCCTTACAATAACCACAAAGAAAAAATCTCCAATAGATATGCACAAGATAGAGAAAAAGGAATGAAAGCATACCACCAAAAAATAATCGATTCAGAAAAGAAAGCAGAGAGGGAGAAAGAAAGAAGGTTAATTACAAAACATCCTCCAAACAGTAAGATGACATTAATCAGTTCTTACATTTAATAATAACTTCTAAAGTAAATGAATTAAATTTCTAATTAAAAGGCCAAGAATGGCTAAATGGGAAAAAGGAAGAGAAAGAAGAGAAAAGAGAAGAGAAGAGAAGAGAAGAGAAGAGAAGAGAAGAGAAGAGAAGAGAAGAGAAGAGAAGATCAAGTTGTATGCTGCCTACAAGAGATTCACTCCAGCTTTAAGGCATATATAGGCTCAAGGTGAAAAGATGGAAATAGAGATTTCATGCTGGTGGAAACCAAAGGAGAGCCGGGGTAGCTATACTTATATTGGAAATGATAGACTTTAAACTAAAAATGATAACAAGAAAGAAAGAAGGTCATTATATAATTATAAAGTAGTCAATTCACCAAGAAGATATAATAATCATAAGTATGTACCCAATGTCTGAACATCAAAATATACTTGAAAATACTAACAGATGTAAGGGAGAACCATACAATATGATCATAGTAACAGACTTCAATACCCCACTTTCAACAAAGGATAAATAAACCAGACAGGAAATCAATAAGGGAATATTGGACTTGAACTATACTGTAGACCAAATGTACCTAAGAGACATATAAAAATATATCAAACAACAGGGGTGCCTGGGTGGCTCAGTTGGTGGGACAACTGCCTTCGGCTCAGGTCATGATCCCGGAGACCTGGGATGGAGTCCCACATCGGGCTCCCTGCTGGGCGGGAAGCCTGCTTCTCCCTCTCTCACTCCCCCTTATGTTTGTGTTCTCTCTCTGGCTGTGTTTCTCTCTGTCAAATAAATAAAATCTTAAAATAAATAAATATATATATATATATCAAACAACAACAGAATACACATTATGCTTAAGCACACATAGAGCATTCTTCAGGACAAGTCATATGATAGGTCATAAAATAAGTCTTAGCAAATTTGAGAGGATTAAAATGATACCAGGTACCTTCTCCTAACAAAATAGTATAAAATTAGCAATCAGTAACAAGAGGGAAACAGGAAAATTTACAAATATGTGGAAACTAAGTAACACACTCCTAATAAACCAATGGGTCAAAGAAGAAATACAAAAGAAATTAAAATTTAAAAAAAATCTTGAAACAAACAAAAATTACCATACCAAAATTTAGGGGTTACATTAAAAACAGTTATAAAAGGGAAGTTTAGAGTGATAAATATCTATGTTAAGAAAATACAGGGGTTCCTGAGTGGTTCAGTCCATTAAGTATCTCACTCTTGATATCAGTTCAGGTCTTGATCTCAGAATCAAGTTCTAGCCCTATGTTGGTTCCACAACCAGTGTTGAGCCTACTTGAAGAAGAAGAAGAAGAAGAAGAAGAAGAAGAAGAAGAAGAAGAAGGAGGAGGAGGAGGAGGAGGAGGAGGAGGAGGAGG